>VSMD01138821.1:0-24961 GCA_008750895.1 Mirza zaza | reverse complement strand
AAGGGCTCATGAGGGGATTCAGTGAGGTTTTGGGGGACTGTGCCCAGCACGGTGCCAGCCTCTGGGGTCCTGCGTCTGAGCTGTTGCCCCCGCTGGCCGGGGAGTGGGGACCCGCCGGGCTGTGGAAGGCGGCTTCCGGTCTGCCCCGGGTTCTCAGCACGGAGGACAAAGCCCCTTTGTGGTGGGACGGATGGAGCCTGGGAGCCCCGCTCTGCCTCACTCTGTGCCCCCGGGGAGAAGGCGCTTCCTCAGACGGAGAGGATGGGAAACGAAAGTCGGGTTGTGCGGGGGAGAGGCCGGGCTGGCACAGCTGCTCTTGCCAAGGCCTGGCTGGTGAGCTCGGGTGGACCCTCCTCTGGGCAGCAGGTGCACTGCTCACCTATCCACCCGCCCACCCATCCATCCATCCGTTCATCCATCTGTCCCCCCATCCATCCATCTGTCCATCCATCCGTCCATGGATCCATCCATCCATGCATCCATCCATTTGTCCATCCACCCATCCATCCATCCATCCAACCATCCATCTATCTGTTCATCCATCTGTTCCTCCATCCATCCATCCATCCATCCATCCATCCACCCATCCATCCATCTGTCCATCCATCCGTCCGTCCGTCCATCCATCCATCCATCCCTCCCTCCCTGTGCTAGGCTGTGCACTTTTGGCCAGTGTCTGTCCTGGCGGGGTGGAACTCGAGCATCCCAACTGTTCTGAATACTACACCCGCCGCAGAGTGTTCGGCGATGGGAAAGACAGAAGTGGCCCCTGTCTTCATGAGACATGTGCTTGCACGGTGCGTTATGTCATCAGAGCTGCGGTTCGTGCTAGGAAGGAGAAGTTGAAGGTCCTCACTTGGGCTGGGGCATGAGGGAGGCCTCCCATGAGGAGGTGGCTTTTGAACTGAGACTCCGAGAGAGCAGCGTGGGCTGGGGTGTTGTCACTTAAATAGCTGGTCAAGAAAGGCCTGTCTGAGCAGGTGACATGGCTCCTGAAGACGGGAAGGAAGGAGGGAGCGAAGAGCCTGGATGTGGGGGAAGTGTGCTCTGGGCAGAGGGAACGGGTGCAAAGGCCCTGAGGCAGGAGTGTGCTGGCTTCTTGGGAAAGGGGAAGTGGCCTGTGGATGGAGCAGGAGAGGGAGGGGGTGGGGCTGGTAGCGTCACTGTAGGGCCTCGTAGGACTTTGTCCTTTGTCTTAGGAGTGGGGGCTGTGAGGTGTGTTAGCTTCAGATTGGCATTTCAGAGCGGCGCTCTGGCATGGGCTGGGCAGCCCTGTCCCTAACTGGACTAGGACATGGCCGTGGAGGGAGGGAAGTGGACTCGGGGCGGGTGTGGAGGTGGGACTGACCGGGCTTGGGACTGGGTTACAGGGGGACATGGGGGGTCTGGCAGAATCATCTTGCCTCTGTCGGGCAGCCGGCGGTGAGGGCCAGCGTCCCTTCACAGACAGCTGTGGGCTTCTGGTCCGCGTTTGCTGCTCCCCACATCCATGTGGAGACACATAGGCCCAGTGGCTTCCCGGCCTCGCCCGAGGGCTGGACAGAGTCCTCTAGTTCCTGCAGCTTTGAACACTGGGTGTACCTTAGGGGAAGCCAGCTGGATCATGCCCATTCTACAGGTGGGAAAACTGAGTCCAAGAGTGGTATGCCATGGCCTGTGTTACACGGCAGGGCTGCACCTTGGCCTCTCAGGGCCCAGCCTGTGGGTTTGGGAAATACAAACCCTTCTCCCTGAATCCCAGCTAACAACTTCAGAGTGTGCCTGGTGTGGGACCTGGACCCTCTCGGGGGGATGGAAGCTGCCCAGTGTGACACCCGGGGTGGGGTCAGGAGGCCTGGACTCCAACCTGCCATATGGATTGGCCCTCAGTTTCCCCGTACTGTGAGATGGGCGCAGCAATGGTCCCTACCTTACAGCGCTCTTGAGAGGACCACAGGAGACAGGGCAAAGTGCCGCCCCGGTGCCAGGCGCTCGGTCTGGGTCCAGCAGTCGCAGGTGTTCTGACTGTTGTTTTTGCGGGGAGTACGGGCATGTGTGTGACCCCGGGCCCTGGCTGTGTCCAGCCCAGAGCTGGGCTTTGGGCAGGGCTGGAGGTGCTGAGTGGCCTCTTCCAGATAACTCAGCGCCTTGGCATTGAAGGTCCTGGCATCCATGGCCAACAGCACTTTCCACTTGGGGAAACTGAGTCCAGAAGGGCACCTGGATTCGCTCAGGGCTACACAGCAACTTGGGACTGAGGGGGGGGTTTCTACACCAGGTCGCCTGCGCCCAGCCCTGGGGCTCAACTCACCTTGCCCTGCCCAGGCTCAGGCGCCACCCACTTCCTGGCCTCGCCCTCCCCTCCAGGGCTTCCCGCATGGTCCCCGTGGGATGGACGGGCTTCTGTCCCCTGCAGTGCAGGGCTGGGCTAGGGGCCAGAAGGGCCCCCTTCCTGCCCGCAAGGAAGCTCCGGAGCAGCTGGGGCTGGGACTGCGCGTGAGTTAGTGAGGTGCCCCGTCCCTTGGCTGCAGCGCGCTCTCCAGAAGCGCCCTCCGTCTCTGCCAGCCGCGTCCACGGTCCTCCACCCGGCCCCACTGGCAGAGCCGGTTTGAGCCCGTCAGCCCTGAGCATGTTCTCTCCGTGCTGCGGGACCAGACGTGTCTGGCCGCCCTGGCCTGGCGGCCCTGCTGGCTCCTCGCGCATTCCTTGCTCACTCAGCAAACATCCCCTGGGACCCGGTTCCCGCGGGGCGGGGCCTGGGGCCTGGAGTTGTTGCAGCCTTGCGCACTGCCCTGAGTGAGTGGGGCTCAGGCGCACCAGGCAGGTGGCAGGAGAGCGCAGTGGTCGGGGCGTAGGCTGTGGGGCTGGACAGACGTGGGGCTGAGGCCTGCCACCTCTCCATCCGGTGGGGCTGTGGGTGGGGCCGTCCATCCCTCCGTCCATCCAGCAAATACCGAGCCCTGCTGCGCGCCAGCCTGCGTTCTAGAGGGTGCAGGTCTAGCACATAACCAGCCAGATGGAAACCCCTGCTGTGGCGGAGCTCACGTTCCTGTCGGGAGACGGGAAGACACAACAAATAAGGAGGCCGCACACGCGGCTGGAAGGAGGTGGGAAGTGCCCGGAACCCGGCCTCAAGCAGGAAGCTGGTTGTGGAGCCAGGGTGGCAACCAGACAGTGGCCAGGGAGCACCTTCCACCTCCAGGGAGCTCACATCACAGCGGGGAGGGATGAGCTGTGCAAAGGGAGGGACGGCCAGTGCAAAGACCCCAGGCAGGGCGGGCCTGCAGTGTTGGAAAAGCAGGGAGGCCAGGGGAACAGAGTGAGTTAGGGGGAGAATGCAGGGAGGTGAGGGCAGAAGGACCGAGGGGCCGGATCAGGTGGGGCCCCTGGACCATTCTAAAAACGTTGGCTTTGGACTTGGAGTGAGATGGGGGTCGCAGAGGAGGGTTCTGGACGCACCTGGCTGCTGTGTGGAGGGCAGACTGGGCAGTGGGGTGGGGCAGGTGGACCAGGGAGCACGGGGGTGGGGGGAAGGGAGGTCACGGTGTGGCCTGGCGGGGGCTTGTTGTTGGAAGGGGAAGGGACAAGCATGTTTTTTTGCATTATTTAATTCTTTTTTTTTTTTGAGACGGAGTCTCACTTTATTGCCCAGGCTAGAGTGAGTGCCGTGGCGTCAGCCTAGCTCACAGCAACCTCAAACTCCTGGGCTCAAGCGATCCTCCTGCCTCAGCCTCCCAAGTAGCTGGGACTACAGGCATGCGCCACCATGCCTGGCTGATTTTTTCTATATATATTAGTTGGCCAATTAATTTCTTTCTATTTATAGTAGAGATGGGGTTTCGCTCTTGCTCAGGCTGGTCTTGAACTCCTGAGCTCAAACGATCCGCCCACCTCGGCCTCCCAGAGAGCTAGGATTACAGGCGTGAGCCACCGCGCCCGGCCTGCATTATTTAATTTAATCCCTCCTTTTCCACTCTACGCTGGAGGCGTATGACTGTAACGAACCCATCGCTGACCCCAGCACTCCCCCTCCACACCCATTCTACCCCACCGCTCTCCTGCGTGGCTTTAAAGCAAGTCCCAGCTGTCATCCTTCATGTGTAAACACTTCAGTGCATCTCTAAAAGACAGGGACTCTGTGTTTTTAAAAAGTAGCCATTGAACCATAATCCATCTAAAAGAAATTAATACTAGTTTCTTTAAAATTTAATTAATTGATTGATTGTTTTTTGTAGAGTCAAGGTCTCCTTATATTGCCCAGGCTGATCTCAAACTCCTGGCCTCAAGCGATCCTCCTGCCTCAGCCTCCCAAAGTGCTGGGATTACAGGCCCGAGCCACTGCGCCCAGCCAACAATAATTTCATTATATCGGCAAAATCCTCTCCCCCAGATATATCTTTTTTTTTATTTGAGACAGAGCCTCACTTTATTGCCCAGGCTAGAGTGAGTGCCGTGGCGTCAGCCTAGCTCACAGCAACCTCACACTCCTGGGCTCAAGCAATCCTTCTGCCTCAGCCTCCCAAGTAGCTGGACTACAGGCATGTGCCACCATGCCCGGCTAATTTTTTCTATATATATTAGTTGGCCAATTAATTTCTTTCTATTTATAGTAGAGATGGGGTCACGCTCTTGCTCAGGCTGGTCTCAAACTCCTGAGCTCAAATGATCCGCCCACCTCGGCCTCCCAGAGAGCTAGGATTACAGGCTTGAGCCACCGAGCCCGGCCTCCAGATGTATCTTGATGGTGAAGCTGATGCCTCTGGGCCTCCCGCTTCTTGCCATGACGTGAGGCTCATAACAGGCCTGCCTCCCATGCTGTTGTGCGGTCATTCAGGTGAGATGCTGAGCACAGGGCCTGGCACACAGTAGGTGCTCAACACGTAATAGCTGCTACTATGACTTCGATTGATAGCAAACACTTAGGGCACACTTGCTAGGGTCAGGGCCTTGTCCTGAGCACTTCACATATCTGAATTCATTTAATCCTCCCAACAACCCTTTGAAATAGGTTATTATGTTTCTCCCTATTTAATAGAGGAGGAAACAGAGGCACAGAGAGGTGGAGTAACTTTCCCAAGGTCACACAGCAAGGAATGTCCAGAGCAGAGTTTTGAATCTAGCAGTCCAGTTCTTAATCCCCGTGTGATGGGGGTTGTGTGAGCCCAGAGAAGGGGGGTACCTCTCTCACCTCTCTCAGCCTGGGGAGCAAGCAAGGTCAGGTCCTGCCTGTGATCAGGCCCAGAGGGTACCCTGGGGTTTAGGGGGGGACATGGAGGTGGGGTGGGTGGTGTGCAAAGGCTCGGAGGCAGGAGGATGGTGAGAGTTAAGGGTGGGGAGGGGAGAGGGAGGCAGGAGCTCGCAGCGGGCTCCTCCTGCCGAGTCTGGCCTTGGCCCTGTGAGCAGCAGGCAGGGGCGACGGCGGTTTGGACCATCTTGCTGGCCTCCGTCCCCCCACCTCAGGCGCAGAGATCTGCCAGAGACCCCGTTTCGTGGCTGAGTAAAGGGAGCTGGACCTTCCTGCCGTCACACGGCCAGGGAGGACTGCGCGGAGGGGCCTGGCCGCTGTGTGCTCCTGCCCACCAGTGTCCCCGCACGGCGTGGGTGGGAGGAGTGGCACTGCGTGTTCCCCGAGCAGAGAAGCAGCCGGAGCGGCTGGCAGGGAACAGCGGGCCGTGGGCAGGGCTGGCTGGTGCCTGCACCCCCAGGGCCCACCAGCCATCAGCCAGCGGGGCGGGGCAGCTGGGGGCCGGAATTGATGACCTTAGGCTGGGAGAAGGCCAAACTTGTCACCTCCTGGTACTGGGGGCGTCTGCTAAGGCACCTTTGACAGGACTGGCCCTCTGGGTGCAGGCACAGATGCTGAGGCCCAAGTTGGGATGGTGACTTGTCACACAGAGATTGCGACGGGGGGCCTCCGCTCAGCTGCAGGTGGTGGCCCCCAGCAGGCCGGGGCCGATGGTCTGTGGCCCCCCTGGGACCAGTGTCTCCCCTTCTAGCTCCTCCTAAGCACAGCGCTCGTGGGCCTGGTGCCCCAAGAATCTTACCTTTGGTGCCGGGGCCCCTGCCCACAGCCTTGCTCAAGGGCAGGCCTCAGCCTTGCTGTGTGGCCTAGGGCTGGGCAGCCCCTCTCTGAGCCCCAGCCTCACCTGTGCAAGGGGCCATTTCCCAACGCTCCCTGCGGTTGGGGCTGTGACCTCCTGGCCACGTGAGCGGCCCTGCGCACCTCCCTTTGGGGCTGCCGGGCGGTGGACTCTGGGCTGGAAGCTGGGGTCGGGGGTCAGTGACGCTCCCCCAAACCTACAAGCTCACTGGCCCCAAGAGGACCCAGCAGCCCCCTTCTTGGTGACCACACTACCGGCCGTGGCCTTGGAGGAGGGAGGGAGGGGTGGTGGGAAGTAGGTACGGGAAGGGGAGTCACGAGGTGTGCCTGTCTTTCCCCCATTTTGCTGCCGGGGAAACTGAGGCTGCCTGACTCAAACCGACCGCCCCTGCCTTTGTCCAGCAGCCACCTGTAGGCCATGGCAAGCGGTCCCATCCGCCTGGACCGCGCTCCCCCTTCTCTGCACAACTGCCTTGCCTTCGGGGCTCAGCCGAGGTGTCCTCTCCTCGGGGAAGGCCACCGTGGTTTAGGTGTCTCCTCTGTGCTCTGTTAGGATCGCTGTGGGAGGGGCCTCCGTGCCGTGACCTCCCCAGCCCCAGGGACCTGAGAAAACCCTCACGGCCCCCCTCCGTTTTTTAGGCCTTCCCAACATGGATTGCTGAACAGACCCCTTTTGGGGTCTCCCCTGCCCTCCTTATGCCTGGGCCAAGGGCCAGCAGCCACCCGGTTAAGCAGGGACTTGATCAGCCCCTGCACTCTGCCCCTGCCACGGCCTCTGCAGCCGTTCCCCCACCTCCTATCCCGCTCTCCTCGCAGGTGCAGTGGTGGGGGCGGGCTTTGGTGCTGCTCGGATCTGGGCTGCACCCCGGCTGTCCCCTCTCTGGCTGGGGCGGCCTCCTGGAGTCCCTGTGTCCTCGTGTGTAAAGTGAGTGTGGCCACTGCTGCGCCAGGGCCGTGGGAGCATTGGAGGGCTGTGCGGACACAGGGCAACGGGGAGAAGCCCAGGGGGACAATGTATCCACCACGCCATTCCACCCTAGTCTGCACCGGGGCAGCTGACAACCGTGGGTTCTGGCGAGGGGCAGAGTTGGCCCTGGACTCTGCCAGGAAGACCCTGGTCCCAGCTGCTGGCCTTTCCTGGTGGCAGCCCCCGCCAGGGGGACACTCAGAGGCGCGGGGACTTGTCACGCGGCTGCTAAGTGGGATCTTAGGCACATCATCTCACCGGTCTGTGCTTCAGTCTCAGCTGTAGAGTGCGGTAACAATGGCACACAGTAGGTGCTAAATAGATGCTAGCTATTACTACTATCATTACTCAGAGTCTCCCTGAAGTCGCTGTCCTTTCTATACTTCTATACTTGTAGAAAAACACCCAGCAGAGCAGGTAATTCTTTTGATAGTGTAAAGGACATGCAGAGAAGCAGGTGATGGTCCCTGCCTGGGGGCAGCTTCCATGGGGTGTGGCAGGCCACACAGGAGGCAGGGAGAGGGCGCTGGGCCCAGAGGGGACGCAGTTACCATCTGCAAAATGGGCAGGTCGGGCTGGTGCCCTCTCGTGCCCTTAAGCCTCAGTTTCCCCCTCTGGACAGGGCCACTGCTGGTGGGGACTTGCCCCTTAGGGCTGTTGAGAGGAGTGTGTGGCACCAGCTGGGCCCCAGCCCTGTGAGTTCCAAGGGGTGACATGCTCATTGCAGACTTGTCCTTCTGAGGCTCCTTGTCCAGCGATGACACTAGCCAGCTCAGCTCAGAGGCCGACAGCGTGGGAGGGAGAGCTCTAGTGGGTCTGGAGGCTTGGGGCTGCTCCCTGCCCTACTCCTGGCCTGCTGTGTGGCCGTGGGCCAGCCACTCTCCCTCTCTGGGCCTCCATTTCCCCTTTGGAAAATGGGCGGGCTAAGGGACTCTGCCTAGTCCCTGGTGTAAGGACTTCCTGCACAAGCCCAGCTGGGCCCAGTGGGCCCAGGGAGAGGTGCCAACCGGGCCCGGGGCCAGGAGAGCAGGGGCCACAGCCGGCCGACTGCCGTCTTGGATGGTGGCCCAGGCACCTGACATGGCTTCTCTGAGCCTCTCTCTGTCCCCTCCTCTGGAAGAGGGGGCTGATTGTCACTGTGTAGCGGGGTCCTGGTGAGAACTGGAGAGCTGACTGTGACGATGAGAATGGTAATGCTGGCAGCAACAGCCCCCGTTACCCAGCACGGCCTGTGCGCCTGGGACTTCGCGCGCATTAGCTCGCTCGCCTTGCAACTGCCCGAGGACCATGTGGGCGTCTGCGGTTCCAAAGGAAGCTGTGGTCGACTTGCCCAGGGCCCCCCTTAACCACGATGCCCCCACCTGGCTGGAGCAGGTGCCTGGTGCAGCCTTTTGCCCTCTTCTGGCAGATGCATGGCCAACGGGTCCCCACCCGCCGCCTCCTCCCCCATGCCCCCCCCACATTCCCCACCCCTCCCCCCTTGGGCCACTGTTATCAAGGGACATTCCTGGACCAGCTGAGGACAGCCTCCACCTAGAGCCCTTTGGAGAGGTGCGAGATTGCGGATTGCTGTCGGAGGCCCTGCGGGTGCCCCCTTTAGGGGAGGGGCCCTGGGGAAGAGACTGGGAGCCCAGACAATCCAGGTGGCCTCCTGAGGCTGTCTTTTACGAACTTTGTGACATTAGACAAGCAGCTAGATCTCTGTGCCTCAGTTTCCTCATTGCAAAATGGGACCGACCACAGAGGACTGGGGCGGGTTTGCTGGGGCTCACGCTTCTAGAGCACACTGCTTAGCGTGGTGCCCGCCGCACCCAGTGCTGTTGTTACCGTCTGAGAGCCAGCTGTCCCTCCTCTCGGGGGCCCCCAGTGTACCCTGTGGTGAATGCATGGCAGGAGGGCCCCTGTTTTCCTTCTGCAGGTCTAGGGGACAAGGAGAGGGCGGAGCTGAGAGAGGTTATTTTCAGAAGTTGAGAACATGCTGTGTGATCTTGGGCAGTCCCTCTCCTTCTCTGAGCCTCCTTTTCCTGGTCTGCTCTATGAGCACTGGGACCTGGGCAAAGCTCTGTCCCAGCCCCTCGTGCTCACTGTCATTGCGCCTTCTGTAATTCATCCCTAGGCTAGTCCAGGCGTTTGGCTTTCAGTATCTTTCCCACTGCAGTGTCTGGTGTGTAGTAGGTGCTCAGCTAAGCTTTGTGGAAGGAGCCGGAGACTGCGCAGTGACCGAATGAATATCCAGGGCTTTCCTACTTCCCGCCATTCGCTTGCGTGGCTCCCTGGCAGGATCATCACCCCCATTCATCTCTACTGGTGGAAATCCTGCTCATCTTGAAGCCCCTCTCAAACGCTGCCTCTCCCGGGAAGCCTGTCCCAGTTTCTCCCAGCCGGAGGGGATCTCCGAACGCTGGGTCTGAGGCTCTCTGGTGGTACCTGACACAGTCCGCCTTGGTGCCCTAGTAGCAGATCAGTAACCAGCAAGGACCTGTGCTTGCGTTGTCTTATCCAACCCTCCACAACAACCCTGCGACGTGGCTGTTCATCTTATCCTTCCCTTTATAGAGCAGAGCACAAGGCGCAGAGAAGTGAAGTAACTTGCCCCGGTATGAGAGTCAGCCAGAACTTGAAACCAGGTAAGCCCGTGTTTTTTCTTAGAAAGGAAAGAAAAACCATTATAACACACACCTACACACAGAGTACAAAACAAAGAGTCTAAAAGGAGACAGGGAGAAGTCGGTCTTTCCTGCCTACCCAGGTCTCCTTGCCAGGGGCAACCACTTCAGAGAATTTCTACAGTTTTCCTTCCAGGGAGATCCAGGCATGGATAAGCATGTGTAGCTAAACATACTGTGAATGTCAATAATGAAGTGCTGGGTATTGATATTTTTAACTTCTGCATTTTACTCAATATTAAACATTTGCAAATAAAAACATTATATATGTATTTTTAGACAAGGTCTTTCTCTGTTGCCCAGGCTAGAGTGCTGTGGCATCAGCCTAGCTCACAGTAACCTCAAACTCCTGGGCTGAAGCGATCCTCCTGCCTCAACCTCCTGAATAGCTGGGACTACAGGCATGCGCCACCATGCCTGGCTAATTTTTCTACTTTTAGTAGAGACGGGGTCTCGCTCTTGCTCAGGCTGGTCTCCAACTCTTGAGCTCAAGCGATCCTCCCGCCTTGGCCTCCCAGAGTGCTAGGATTACAGGCATGAGGTACCGTTCCCAGCCAGAGAATAAAATATTTTTTTAAAACAAATGACAGCACAGCATCTACTCTGTTCTACAGCTGACTCTTTTCTCTTGAGGGTGTACCTCGGGGATCAGTTTGTGCCATGCATTTCTTTTTCGTGGTTGCATAGTAAGTATTCCATTGAGTGCATGGAGGCAAGGTTTTATTTAATTAGTGAAAGATATCTGAGTTGTTTCCAGGTTTTTGTTTGTCGCAGACAATTCTGTAGTGCATATCTCCAATCATATGCTTAGTGTTTGTGTGTGAGGATTCCTCTAGGGTTGATCCCAGATTGCAGGGGCAGTAGGTGTATACATTTGTAATTTTGATAGATATTGTCAGATTGTCTTTCAGAGAGGTTGTGCTGTTGTACCACGCCTCCTGGTTTTCCCCATTCTCACCGACACAGGATATTATTGAATTTTGTGATAAGTCTGATAGGTGCCAATTTGCCAATCTGATAGAACAGTGGCTTCCAATGTAGTTTTTTAAAAAAATACATTACAGCTTTATTGAGATAAAATTCACATCCCATATAATTCATCCATTTAAAGTGTACAATTCAGTGGTTTTTAGTATATTCACCGAGTTGTGCAACCATCACCACAGTCTATTTTAGAACATTTTGTAGTTTGAGAGTTCTCAAAACAAAACAAAACAAAAAAGAACATTTTCATTACCCCAAAAGGAAACGGGGTACAAATTACAGTCATTCTCCACTTCCCCCTAAACTTCCCTCCCCCAGGCCTAGGCAACAATTAATCTAGTTTCTTTCTGTTTCTATAGATTTGCATATTCTAGACATTTCACATAAATGGAATCGTACAATATGTGGTTGTTTTATGACTGGCTTCTTTCACTTAGCATAATGTTGTCAAGATTCACTCGTGTTGTCACATGTATCAATGCTTCATGCCTTTTTCTTGCCAAATAATATTTTATTATATGCATATGCCATATTTTATTTATCCATTCTTCAGCCGATGGATGTTTGGGTTGGTTCCACTTTTTGGCTATTATGAGTAATGCTGCTGTGGACATTCACGTGCAAGTTTTTGTGTGGACATATGTTTTCACTTCTCTTGGGTAAATACCTAGGAGTGGAATTGCTGGATCATATGGTAGCTCCATGTTTAACCTTTTGAGGAACTGCCAGACTGTTTTCCAAAGCAGCTGCATCGTTTTACATCCCTACAAGCCATGTATGGAGGCTTCCATTTCTGCACGTCCTTGCCAACACTTGTCTTTTTGATTCTAGCCATTCCAGGGAGCGCAAATGGTATCTCATTGTGGTTTTCATTTGCATTTCCCTAATGACTAGTGATGTTGAGCATCTTTTCATGTGCTCATTGTATATCTTGTTTGGAAAAATGTCTATTCAGGTCTGGTGCCCATGTAAAAATTGGGTTGTTTTGTCTTTTTGTTGTTGTGTTGTAAGAGATTTTTATATAATCTAAATATAAGTCTCTTATCATATATATGATTTGCAAACATTTTCTCCCGTTCTGTGAGTTTTCTTTTTAATTTCTTGTTGGTGTCCTTTGGATCATAAAAGTTTGTAATTTTGATGAAGTCCAGTTTATCTGCTTTTCCTTTTGTTGCTTGTGCTCTAGGTATCATATCTAAGAAATCATTGTAATCCAAGGTCATGAAATTTATGCCTACAAACACACACACACTTTTTTTTTTTTTTAAGAGACAGGGTCTTTTTATGTTGTCTAGGCTGGAGTACAGTGGTGTCATCATAGCTCACTGCAACCTCCAATTCCTGGGCTCAAGGGATCCTCCTGCCTCAGCCTCCTGAGTAGTTGATACTACAGATCTATGCTATCACATCTGGCTAATTTTTCTATTTTTTGTATAGACGGGGTCTTTCTATGTTGCCCAGGCTGGTGTTGAACTTCTGGCCTCAAGCAATCCTCCTGTCTTGGCCT
Organism: Mirza zaza; assembly: GCA_008750895.1. NCBI lineage: Eukaryota > Metazoa > Chordata > Mammalia > Primates > Cheirogaleidae > Mirza > Mirza zaza. The sequence continues at coordinate 12,758 of VSMD01138821.1, read as the reverse complement.
CCTGAAGTGCTGGGATTACAGGTATGAGCCACTGTGCCCAACTATTGTAAATTGTTTTCTTAATTTTATTTGTGGATTGTTCATTGCTAGTGTATAACAATACGGTTTATTTTTATGTATCAATCTTGTACCTTGCAACCTTGTTGAACTTGTTTATTAGTTTTAATAATTTTTAGTAGAATTCTTAGGATATCTTATACATAAGATCATGTTATCTGCAAATTGAGGTAGTTTTACTTCTTCCTTGGACCTTATATTTCACTTTCTTCCCTAATTGCTCTGGCTAGAACCTCCAGCACAATTTTTTTTTTTTTTTTTTTTTTGTGAGACAGAGTCTCACTCTGTTGCCTGGGCTGGAGTGCCATAGTGTGAGCCGAGCTCACTGCAACCTCAAACTCCTTGGCTGAAGTGATCCTTCTGCCTCAGCCTCCCAAGTAGCTGGGACTACAGGCGTGCACCAACACACCTGACTAAATTTTTTTCTATTTTTAGTTGTCTGGTTAATTTTTTTTCTATTTTTAATAGAGACGGGGTCTTGGTCTTGCTGAGGCTGGCCTTGAACTCCTGGCCTCAAGCGATCCTCTAGCCTTGGCCTCCCAGAGTGCTAGGATTATAGGCGTGAGCCACCATGCCCAGCCTAGCAGGATCTTGCATAGGAAGTGGTGAGAATGGACATCCCTGTTGCATTCCTGATTTTAGGGGGACAGCGCTCAGTCTTTTACTGTTAAATATGATGTAGCTGTGGGTTTTTCACAGCTGCCCTTTCTCAGCTTGAGGAAATTCTCTTCTATTGTTTCTATCATGAAGTGGTGTTGGATTTTGTCAAATGCTTTTGCTGAATGTATTGAGATTATTATATGGTTTTTGTCCTTTATTCTACTTGTATGGTACATTACATTAATTGATTTTCAGAAGTTAAACCAAGGCTGGGCATGGTGGCTCACACCTGTAATCCTAGCACTCTGGGATGCCGAGGTGGGCGGATTGCTTGAGGTCAGGAGTTCGAAACCAGCCTGAGCGAGACTCCGTCTCTACTGAAAATAGAAAGAAATTAATTGACCAACTAAAAATATATATACAAAAAATTAGCCTGGCATGGTGGCGCATGCCTGTAGTCCCAGCTACTCGGGAGGCTGAGGCAGTAGGATCGCTTGAGCCCAGGAGATTGAGGTTGCTGTGAGCTAGGCTGATGCCATGGCACTCACTCTAGCCTGGGCAACAAAGTGAGACTGTCTCAAAAAAAAAAAAAAAAGAAGAAGTTAAACCAAAATTGTATTCCTGAGATAAATCTCACTCGGTCATGGTTGGATACAGTTTTCTACTATTTTGTAGATGATTTTTACATCCATATTCATATGAGATATTAGTTTGTAGTTTTCTGATGATGTCTTTGTCTGGTTATGCTATCAGGGTAATACTGGCTTCATAGAACAAGTTGGGAAATGTTCTCTAGTGAAGAATGGATATTAATGCTTTAAATGTTTGGTAAAATTCGCCAGTGAAGCTATCTGGGCCTGGGGTTTTTTTGTGAAAAATTTAAAAATTACTAATTCAGTCTCTTCACTTACTTTAGATTTATTGAGATTTTCTATTCTTAGTTTTGGTAGTTTGTGTTTTCTAGGAATTCATCCATTTTATCTAAGTTATTTAATTTGTTGGCCTGTAGTTGTCCCTAGTATTCTCATATAATCTTCGCTTTAAGAATTGTAGTGATGTCTTCTCTTTCACTCCTGATTTTAGAAATTTATCTTCTATTTTGCTTGTACAGTCTAGGTAAAGGTTTGTCAATTTCGTTTATCTTTTCAAAGAAGCAACTTTTAGGCTTTTTTCTATTTTAAGACATTTTCTATTTCATCAATTTCTGTTCTAATCTTTATTGTTTCCTTGCTTTTCCTTGCTTTGGGTTCTTTCCCCAGTGCTTTAAGGTAGAGGTTAGGTTATTGATTTGAGATGTTCTGTTTTAATTTAGGCATTTACAGCTATAAATTTCCCTTTAAGTTCTCTTTTACTACCTCTGTAAATTTTGATATGTTGTGTTCTCATTTTCATTCATCTCAAAGTATTTTCTGATTTTTTTGTGATTTATTCTTTGATTTATTGCTTATTGAGGAGTGTGTTATTTAATTTTGACATCTTTGTAATTTCCCAAATTTCTCTCTGTTATTGATTTCTTATTTCCTTCTCTCATGGTTGGAAACATACTTTGTATGATTTCACTCCTTTTAAATTTATTGAGGCTTGTTTTATGGTGTAGCATATGGTCTATCCTGGAGAATGTTCCATGTGTACTTGAGAAGAATGTGTGTTCTGCTGTTGTTGGGTAGCTTGCGTAGTTTTAATTTGCATTTATCATACGAGTGAGGTTGAGTATCATATGTTTAAGAGCTGTTTGGCTTGCTTTGTCTGTAAACTATCTGGTCATTTTTCTTATTTTGTGGGAGCTCATTATATATTAAAGGAAAAAAAAAACCCTTGTCTATCATATGAGTTGCAAATATTTTTCTTAATTTGATCTTTGTCTCTTGAATTTGTATATGGTGTTCATTGAGCCACACTGATATTGCGGGTTTTTATTGGACATTGATTGATCATTTTAAAAATCATTTCTAGGTTTTCTGTTATGTTTAGGAATGCTTTCCCTACTCTGAGAGCAGACAATATTATATATTCTCTCCTCCCCCTTTTAGAGCTTGATAGTTTCACTTTTTTTGTGGTTTAAATCTGATTGATTGGGAATTTACTGGCATAAGGAGTGAGACTGAGATCCAGCTTCATTTGTTTCCTGCTGGCAGACTGTTGGTCTCAACTCCATCGTAAAAATAGCCCACCTTTGCTCTCACTAGGGTGAAATGACACCTTCTTTGTGTATTACATTTCTATATGTTTGGGGACTGTTTTTGGACCCTCTATTCTGTTCCATTGATCTATTTATGTACTGATATCACAGTTTTAATTATAGTGACCTTGGCCGGGCACGGTGGCTCACGCCTGTAATCCTAGCACTCTGGGAGGCCGAGGGGTGGCTGATTGCTCAAGGTCAGGTGTTCGAAACCAGCCTGAGCAAGAGCGAGACCCAGTCTCTACTGTAAATAGAAAGAATTAATTGGCCAACTAATATATATAGAAAAAAATCAGATGAGCATGGTGGTGCATGCCTGTAGTCCCAGCTACTTGGGAGGCTGAGGCAGGAGGATTGCTTGAGCCCAGGAGTTTGAGGTTGCTGTGAGCTAGGCTGACGCCATGGCACTCGCTCTAGCCTGGGCAACAAAGTGAGACTCTGTCTCAAAAAAAAAAAAAACAAAAAAACAAATACTATAGTGACCTTATAATAAGTTTCACTATCTGGTTGTGCTATTTCTCCCTCATTATTCTTCTTTTTAGGATTTTATTCTTATCTATATACTTTAAATCATAAATTTATTTTATTTGAGACAGAGTCTTGCTCTGTTGCCCAGGCTAGAGTGCTGTGGCATCAGCCTACCTCACAGCAACCTCAAATTCCTGGTCTTAAGAGATCCTCCTGCCTCAGTCTCCCAAGTAGCTGGGACTATAAGCGTGCGCCACCATGCCCAGCTAAGTTTTCAGTTTTTAGTAGAGACCCCAGTTTTCTGTTTTTAGTAGAGATGGGGTCTCAAACTCCTGAGCTTAAGTGATCCTCCTGCCTTGGCCTCCCAGAGTGGTAGGATTACAAGGGTGAGCCACCATGCCCGGCCTTAACTTATAAATTTAAAAATTGACTTGCCTAGTTAAAAAAAAAATCCTAGGGTTTTTATTGGGATCACATTCAACTTTTAGATTGATTTTGTAAAATTGATATTTTTATAATGCTAAGCTTTCTTTCATTTTATTTTCTAATTGCTATAGGTATACAGATATATTATTGAGTTTTAAATATTAACTTAATTCCCTGACACTTTATTTAATTTGCTTTTTGTTTAATAGTTTTGCAGTAAATTCTCTTGGATTTCCCCTGATTTACATCCATACCATCTGCAAACGATGAGACTCTTTTTTTTTTTTTTTGAGACAGTCTCACTCTGTTGCCCAGGCTAGAGTGCTGTGGCATCAGCCTAGCTCACAGCAACCTCAAACTCCTGGGCTCAAGTGATGCTCCTGCCTCAGCCTCCCGAGTATCTGGAACTACAGGCACGCACCACCACACCCGGCTAATTTTTTCTATTTTTAGTAAAGATGGGGTCATGCTCTTGCTTAGACTGGTCTCAAACTCCTGAGCTCAAGCAATCTTCCCACCTCGGCCTCCCAGAGTGCTAGCATAGCAGGCATGAGCCACGGTGCCTGGCCACAATAAGACTTTTATCTTCTCTTTTCTAATTCCATTTTATTTCTTCCATTTCATTTTCTAAGCTAATTGCATTGGCAGGCCTCTTAGAGAGGTTAACTAGTGGAAATGTGTCCTAGTCCATTCAGGCTTCTGTAATGAAATACCACAGACTGGGTGGGTTAAACAGTGAACGTTTATTTCTCACAGTTCTGGAGGCTGGGAAATCTAAGGCCCAGGTGCTGGCAGATTCAGCGTCTGGTGAGGGCTCTCCTCCTGGTTTGCAGATGGCCGCCTTCTTGCTGCGTCCTCTCACGGCAGGAAGAAAGAGAGGGCTCTGGTCTTCTCTTGTCTTCAGGGCACTAATCCTATCAGGGGGACTCCACCCTCATGACTGCATCTAAACCTAATGACCGCCCAAAGGGTCACCTCCAAATACCATCACACTGGGGACTGGAGCTTCGACATACGAATTTGGGGAGGACACACAGTCAGTCCACAGCAACATGCTTGTCTTCTCTGGACTCTCTCCCTGTGAAGTGGCTTTTGGAGGCCTCAGCTCCCAATCAGTTCTGCCAGACAGTCCCTCCAGGGCCATGCGCAGGGTGGGACACATAGTAGGAGTGTTGGAGCTTTTGCCTAATCGTGAGAGTGATTAGAAATGAGGGCCAGGGTCTGCAAAAGGTCTTCCATATAAATGATAATGATCGTCTACAGCCGTACTACCCCGAACGCGCCCGATCTCATCTGATCTCGGAAGCTAAGCAGGGTCGGGCCTGGTTAGTCCTTGGATGGGAGAAATGATGATAATAATAGCTGATATTTGTTGAGCACTTCCTGTGCGCCCAGGCACTTTACAAATGTCACCTCATGTTTTCCTCACAGTGAGCCCAATTATGTAGGAGCAGTCACACCAGTTCCCATGTTAGAGGGGTGAGCTGGGGCCCACTGGGGCCACAAGGCCGCGTGGCTGGGCAGGGTGAGCTGGCCTCTGACCCTGGCTTTCCGGTTCCGGCCCTAAATTTTTAAATTTGTTTTGGACCCCTCCGTGGTGCTTCTGCTTCCCTGGAGGGTCCAGAGATCTGGGTGGTGATGTTAGAGGTTGACCTCTGACCCCCGTGTGGCCTTGGGCAGGGGGTCGGGGGTGCGTCCTCACAGCACTCTCCTGCCGTGTGAGTGTCCCAGCTCTGCTACACTCACCTGCTGTGTGGCCTCGGGCAAGGCTCCGGCTCCTCCGAACCTGGTCCCATCTGTGACGTGGGTGCAGTGACAGCCCCTGCTTCACGGTGCTGTCGGGACAGTGGAGAACCAGCTGCGTGTAAAGTGCCTGGCTTTGCGCTTGGCACCCGGGGTCCTGCCACCCGCTCCTGCCTCCTCTGGATGACACAACAGTGAACAGCACGGGGTGCTGCTTATTGAGCACTTGTTGTTTTCCTGGCACGTGCACTTGCTCTCCAATTTTCAGATGTTGGGCTTATTGTGATTCCCCTTTCAAAGGGAGGAAACAGAGGCAAAATGACTTGCTCGAGATTTAGCTAGTGAGCGGGGCCAGGGCTTGACCTCAGGCTTGCCAGGAGCGCTTCCTCTCACCTCCTGGGCTCCTGCCCTCCCCACTTGGAGGTGGAGGTGATGTTCCCAGAGCTGGGAAGGAGGGGGCTGGTGTGTCGTGTCTGAACAACCGTGAGTTGTGGGCATCTGAGACCAGGAGGCGAGAGATAGCCTGGCCCTCTGGCCGGGCGGGCGGGTTGTTGGGGGAGGCGGGGAGAGGCTGGGGTGGACCCAGGTGAGAGGTTTAGGCCTTATCCACAGGGGAGTGACAGGAAGCTCTTGCATTTTTTTTTTTTTTTTTTTTGAGACAGAGTCTCGCTTTGTTGTCTAGGCTAGAGTGCCATGGCATCAGCCTAGCTCACAGCAACCTCAAACTCCTGGGCTCAAGCAATCCTGCTGCCTCAGCCTCCCAAGTAAGCTGGGACTACAGGCATGCGCCACCATGCCCAGCTAATTTTTTCCTCTATATATTAGTTGGCCAATTAATTTCTTTCTATTTATAGTAGAGACGGGGTCTCGCTCTTGCTCAGGCCGGTTTCGAATTCCTGACCTCGAGCAATCCGCCTGCCTCGGCCTCCCAGAGTGCTAGGATTACAGGCGTGAGCCACCGCGCCCGGCCATCTTGCATATTTTTTTAATGTCTCATTTAAAAAAAAAAAATCACAAAGTAATTTCTAAATGTCAGTTGACACAGGATATAAAGTAAAAAAGAGGTTTTCCTCTCCCCATCCCACACCTTTTGGATGAAACACTGTGAAGAATTTAGAATCCTTCCAGAACTTTCTCTAAGCCTCCGGAGTGCCTGTGTGCGTGCATGTGTTCACGTCCACATGCATGCCCAAACACATTTTCTTACAGAAATAATAGTTGTTCATGTTGGCTACAGGCCAGGCACCACGCTAAGGCCATCGCACGCATTGTCACATTTAATCCTCCCACCACCCTGTGATGTAGGCAGCAATGTCCCCCCTTTTCACATGAGGAAACTGAGGCCCTGAGATACCCAGAGGAGATTCTATGCTGCCATCTTCCTCTTTTTGCTTAACAGTGTGTGGTGACCGCTTGTTCTTTTTTTTTATTTTTTCTCCTCTCCTTTTTTGAACCTTTTTTTAGACACAGGGTCTCGCGTCTTGCTCTGTTGCTCAGGCTGGAGTGCAGTGGTGTGTAGTTCATAGCAACCTCAAACTTCTAGGCTCGAGTGATCCTCCTGGCCCAGCCTCCTGAGTAGCTGGGACTATGGGCAGGAGCGCGTGACCATGTATGGCTAATATAAAATATTTTTTTGCAGAGATGAGGTCTTTCTCTGTTGCCCAGGCTGGTTTCAAACTCCTGGTCTCAAGCTAGCATCTGGCCCCAGAACCAGGTCCTCCTGCCTCAGCCTCCCGCGGTGCTGGGATCCCAGGCTTCGCCACCACGCCGGCCTTCTGGTTCTTTTTAATGGCTGCTCCGCCGTCCACTCGGAGACTGGAGCATCGTTTACTTGGCAGACCCCCTCCCCGCATGAACACTTAGGCTGGTACAGGTTTTCTGTGGGGCCCCAGCTGTCTGTGTGGTTATAGACGACTCTGGCCGCAGGAGGAGGTGGGCTGGAGGGGGCCGCTGTGTCCAGGCCCAGGACCACAGGGCCCTGCCCTGCTGGAGGGACGGGAGGTGGGCGCGGGGAGGAGATACCCCAAGGCTCCGCGTGGCAGAGCCCGGCACAGCGCCTGGCACGTAGCAGGTGCTTTGCACATACCTGGTGAGTGACGTGGGGGCATGTGCAGAGGCGGGGGGTGGCATATGCTGGCCTGGGGACATGCTACGGCAGCTGTGGCCCCGGGAGCACGCAGCGCAGGGGACATCGAGGGGGGGGGCGTGCAGGGAGCCGAATCTGGCACCTCTCTTGGGAGCGACAGCGCAGGCCCGCTGCCTGGGAGCTGTCCCAGCTGTGGTCAGCAGTGACTCCCCAGAGGAAAGGGGCCACCTCCCCCTGGGAACCCAGGCATCCCCAGGGCGGGGTCCCCACTGCTTCCCCTTGCCCGCCCCCTATCCCCAGATCTATCTCAACTCGGAGGCTGAGTGGAGGAAGAGATGCGGAGGCTGTGAGTGGAGGAAGAGATGCGGGGCTTGGCCCTTCTCCCCGGGGAGACGCATGGTGACTGGGCGCTTGGGCCCCAGAACCAGGAAGTGGGCAGATAGGGTCCTGCCCTGGGAGGACGGCTGTCTCTCCCAGGTCACACGGCCCAGGGCAGCCGCCCCGCTGAGACTGAGCCCACCCTGAACAGGCCATCCTTCCCCACGCACCGTCTGCTTGGCTGAAGCCTGCAGTCTGGTACTTTCTCCAGGAGCAGGGCTGGGCTGTCTTCTCCGCTAGCTCACTTCTGCCAGGGACATGTGGCTGCTCCGCGTGACAGGGAGGCCCCGAGGGCAGGAGGCGGGCCCCGGAGTTCCCCCACTGGACCCCAAGAGTAGGCCCTGATTCCTGCCTGCCTAGTGAGCGTCCCTGTTCCCCTTTCTTTCCACTCTCACCCATGCTGTGTGACCTCAGGCAAGTTCTTCGACCTCTCTGTGCCTCAGTTGCCTCATTTGTAAAATAAAGACATTATTAGTATCTACCTCCTAGATTATCATGAGGATTCGGTAAGTCAATATTTACAAAGTGCTTAGAACAGTGCCCAGGCCAAGGTCAGGGCCCTGGAAGTATTTGAATATCATGGGCTGGTATTTGGTCTCTACAATGTGCCATTTCGGGAACAAAACCGGGTGCGGATTATACATCTGTGCTCCTTTAGTCTTCTGTCTGTTTTGTGCATATTTCCGGATGCATCCTGGTCCCTGGGGATGTGGAGATGGGTCCCTTTGGGGCTTGCTCTCGGGGGACTCACAGTCAAGGGTGCCGGACGAGGTCCTGAACCCGGTTTTGTGCACACTCTCGCCTTCCCGCCATGCTGGAAGGAAACACACCGCCATGCCGGGTGGGTGTCTTCTAGGGCCATTTTATTTTCTTCCTGGAGTTCCCGGAGAGTCCACGTTGAGTGGTAAACACGACCATTTTGCTGGGGACTGGACACGTGCTGCATTGTCCCAAGCATGTTCCGTGTACTTTTCTCGATGATGCTCCCGGCAGCCCCGTGACATGGGTGGTGTTGTCCCCGATTGACAGGGGACGCAGCGGAGGCGCAGAGTTCCACCTGGGGTGGCAAGGCTGGGATTCAGGCACGGGAGTGTGTGTGCTCCAGCACGCTGCCTGCCTCTCACACACACGTGTCATTCGTATGATCAGAATCAACCACTGACCAAAAAAGAAAAACCAAACACACAAGCCCACAAACCAACAAACGTTGCAGTTGGTGGCTCAGGTCTCCTTATCTTGGCCTTACGGGTCCTGTTACGCTTTTCCGAGTGCCCCAGTGGGCAGCGGTCGTCTCGACTAGTTTAGGAGCTTAGTGGGCAGGGGCCGTGTCTTTTTTTTTTTTTTTTTTTGCTCCTTCCCAAGAGAGCACATGCATTCTCTTGATGCTGGAAGGGCCCTCAGGGTCCAGCCCCGGCTTGCCCTGTCCCTCCACCTCAGCCAAGTACCCATTTTCCTGTCTTTGATTACCCCTGGTGACAGGGAGCTCACTCTTCATCATTTAATTCATTCTAAAGAAAGTGAGGGCTTTTAGATGGTTCTTTATATATTTAAAAAATTTGTTACTTTAAAATATATTTTTATGGCTGGGTATGGTGGCTCGTGTCTGTAATCCTAGCACTCTGAGAGGCCGAGGCAGGAGGATCGCTTGAGCTCAGGAGTTCGAGATCAGCCTGAGCATGAGCGAGACCCCGTCTCTACTAAAAATAGAGAAAATAGTTAGCCAGGCGTGGTGTTGCACACCTGTAGTCCCAGCTACTCGGGAGGCTGAGGCAGGAGGATCGCTTGAGCCCAGGAGTTTGAGCTTGCTGTGAGCCGTGATGACGCCACGGCACTCTAGCCCAGGCAACAGAGGGACTGTTTCTCAAAAAGACTCTTTTTGTAATTTTTATTTCCTCTCCAATCCCACAAACAAGTCCCCTGCTATGGGGTCCTCTGAGGCAGGACCTGGCTAACTCGTCTCTGTGTCCCCTGCAGTCGGGCCTGGGGCTGCAGGTAGTGAGGCCAGCCGGCCTGTGGGACGGCAGCCGTCTGAGTGCTCATGGGCACTGTGACCGCAATGGAAAGGGCTGCCATGGAGACTGGCCTGCCTTGTTCCCAGGCCCACTGACTGTCCCTCAGGAGGCCCTGGGGACCCCGTGGGCTATTGAGCAGGTCTCCCCAGGGCCTTCCCAGCCCCACAGAGTCTGAGCTGGACGGTCCCCAGGGAGCACTCAGCCACACCCCCATTGTGCAGCCGGGCAGCCGAGGCCGAGAGGGGGCAGGCCCCGCCTGGGGTTCACGTGGGGAGGGGGTGCAGGGGTGGGGTGCTCAGGACAGACAGCCCTGCCCGAGGCCCCGGCTAGTCACGGGGACTCTCCCCCATTCTTGGGTTCTCAGAGGAAATTCTGGGTTGGTTCCGGGGTCTTCAGCATCCCCTGGAGAATACTGGGGACCCACCTAGCTGGTGTGTCCAGAATCGCCAGTGTCGGTAACAGCTGGCGTGGCATGGTGACCCGAGACGCTCCCGGCACTCTGCGCCCCGTTCCCTTACTACAACAACCCGCCATCGACAGGTGAAGAAACGGGGCACAGAGAGATGCTAGGTCATGTGCCTGAGGTCACGCGGTCGACTGGGGACAGAGCCAGGATCTGAACCTGGGGAGTCTGGCTCCAGAGCCACCTTCACCACCGTTGCCTCCCCCGCGCTGGCTCATACGACACTTCAGGACGGTTGCAGGATGTTTCAGGCCTGGGAGGGTCTTACCACTGGGCCTGCCAGAGCCTGACGAGCAGTGATCCAAGAGGGACAGCCACTACGATTTTTCTTTCTAACCGTATATATCCTCGCAGCAGCCCTGACAAGTCTGCTTTGTCCCTGCATTGCAGATGAGGACGCCAAGGCCCAGAGAGGGGAAGTGACTTGCCTAGGGACACACAGCAGGGAGAGGTGGAGCTGGGCCTCTAGTCTGAAACCCCTGACTCCACACCTGGTGTTCGTGCCAAGACCCCAGGCTGCTTCCCAGATCCTCTGGGACGGCCCCTGCCTTCGCCAGGTGAGATGACGGCTGACTCAGGGGGAGCCGCGGCCACCCAGGGCCTGTGGGTGAGGAAGTGGGAGGTGGGGGGTGGGGGGGAGGGCCGTGGGCACTGGGCGTTTTCAGCTTGGTTCCCTGTGTGTTTCCTCATCTCTGAACCTCCTAGCTTTCTGGTGCAGAAATGTCTTAACTTTTGAATAGTCAGTCATTCATTCAACTCCTTATGGAGCACCTACTGTGTGCCACTCCCTGTGCTAGGCATTAGCAGCACAGCAGGTGAGGAAGACAGATAAAAGGCTATCACAATAATCACATAATCCCATGAATTAAAGAAAAATTAAAAACAGGGCCACTTATCAAGGAGAGGCACAAAAGTCAGGGGAACTTAACCCGGTGAAAGGATTTGGGGAGCACTTCCCAAGGAGGTGACTTTTGAGCTGAGAACTGAAGGAGGCACTGGTTACCCTGGTGAAGTGCTCAGGCCAGTGGGAACAGCATGTGCAAAGGCCCTGTGGCTGGGGTCAGCTCCCAGTCATCTCTCCTTTAACCCCCGCCCCCATGTTGCTGCCTTGGTTGCCATTTTTAGCACCTTTCTCCCAGTGTTAGACCGTTCCAGTCAGTCATATGTTCATCCAACAAACCCTCGGTGAGACCCCTCCTCTGAGCTAGGTGCAGAGTACATAGGCATGACTCAGACTCGGTCCCTGCTGCCCATGAGGGAGAGAAACAGTGACTCGAGGGGAGGTGAGAAGGGTCAGGGCTACTACTGATGATGAAGGCTGCTTCTGTGTCTGGCCCTGTACCTATGAGGCCCTTTTTATGGGTGCGGTGCCATCATTATGCCCATTTTACAGATGAAGACACTGAGGCTCTGGGAGACTCACTCGCCCCTCATTGGGCCTCAGTTTCCCCAGGCAGCCCTTCCTGCTCCCAGAGGCTGTCCTTCACCCCAGGGTCCTCTCTCCCTCCAGCCAGGATCATGGGCAGCAACAAGAGCAAGCCCAAGGATGCCAGCCAGCGGCGCCGCAGCCTGGAGCCCGCCGAGAGCGCGCACGCCGTCGGCGGGGGCGCCTTCCCCACCTCGCAGACCCCCAGCAAGCCAGCCTCTGCGGACGGCCACCGCGGCCCCGGCGTGGCCTTCGCGCCCGCCGCCGAGCCCAAGCTCTTCGGAGGCTTCAACTCCTCGGACACCGTCACCTCCCCGCAGAGGGCGGGGCCGCTGGCTGGTCAGTGGCGGGCGCGGCGCGGGACTGGCCGGCGGGCTGCTCTGCGGGGAGCCGTGGGTGCCGCTCCTGCCCCGGGAAGGGGAGGGTCTGCGGTGGCTCCCGTGCGGGGGCGCTTCACCGAGCGTGCCGTGCGGTCGCGCGCCCTGCGGCGCCTTCTGGGGGCATCCGCAGTCTAACGGGGCCTGGGGACGCTGCCCGCGGCCCAGGACGGTCTCTGCCCGGGCGGCCGGCGCGGCGCAGGGGCCGGAGCCCGGGGCGAGGGCGGCTTCCAGGCGGGCCCGCGCCCCGGTGCGCCCCTGCGCCCTCTGCTGGCGCCTGCGGGCACGGCGGCCCCGGCGCGCGCCGCGGGAAGACGCAGAGGACCGGGTCGGGACGCTCAGACAGGGACAGGGGCGCGCAGACACGTGCGCTCCGCCGCACGCTCGGCCGGACACGGGCGCAGCCACGCGGCACACGCACACGCGCTGAGCGGGGCGGCGTCGCGGACGCTCGCAGACACAGCGCACAGAGGCCCCCCAGGGACACGTGGGCGCACAGACACACTCCCCATGCAGATACAGACACACATGCACGACGTG
>VSMD01138819.1:0-65717 GCA_008750895.1 Mirza zaza | reverse complement strand
TCTTTGAGTCATTTCATTAGATTGTCTATTTGTGATCTTTTTGACTTTTGGTTATAGGCATTTATGGAGATAAACTTTCCTCTCAGAACTGCTTTAGCTGTGTCCCAGAGGATTTGATAACTTGTCTCTCCATTGTCATTTTCTTCATAGAATTTTTTTATTTCCATCTTGATTTCTTCATTTATGAAGTAATCATTTAGTAGGAGGTTGTTTAATTTCCATGTTTTTGTGTAGAAATGTGAGTTTCTGTTACGGTTGATTTCTACTTTTATTCCACTGTGATCTGAGAAGATACATGGTATGATTTCTATTTTTTTAAATTTCTTGAGGTTTACTTTGTGTCCTAGGATATGGTCAATCTTAGAGAATGTTCCATGAGCTGATGAGAAGAATGTATATTCAGTGGATTTTGGGTAGAATGTTCTGTAAATGTCAGTAAGTCCCAATTGTTCTAGGGTTTTGTTTAAGTCCATTATTTCTTTATTACTTTTCTGTTTGGAGGATCTGTCTTGTGCTGTCAGTGGGATGTTGAAATCTCTGGTGATTATGGAGTTGCTATTAATCAATTTGCTTAGTTCCAGTAAGATTTGTTTTATGAATCTAGGTGCACCTAAGTTGGGTGCATATATATTTAAAATTGTTATTTATTCTTGTTGAACTTTGCCCTTCACCATTATATAATGACCATCTTTGTCTTTCACTACTTTTGTTGGTTTAAAAACTAAATCGTCTGACATTAGAACTGCCACTCCAGCCTTCTTTTGGCTTCCACTTGCTTGGAATACTGATCTCCACCCTTTTATTTTTAGTCTATATGCATCCTTGCAGGTTAGATGTGTTTCCTGAAGACAGCATATACTTGGCCTGTATTTTCTTATCCATTCAGCCAGCCTATGTCTCTTGAGTGGAGAGTTTAAGCCACTCACATTTATTGAGAGAACTGATAGGTTCTTCTGTTTGATCTACCCTGTTCTTGAGACTTTCCACTGTATTTTGTACTTCCTTGAATTGATTCTTCATTTCCAGGAGTTCGGTTAAACTTTTCTTCATCGTGTCTATTTCTTTAGTGAACTTTTGTTCTAGGTCCTGGAGGCTTTTTGTGGTTTCTTCGTGTTGGTTATTGAGTTGTTCTTGCAGGTCGGTGAGTGTTCTTATGATCCACATACGAAATTCCTCTTCTGTCATTTTGGTTGCCTGATTTTGGTTGGTGTCCGTTTCTAGGGGGCTGGTGCTCCTCTTTGGGGGTGTGTTTTTCGTTTGGTTCTTCATATTTCTGGAGTTCCTTCGCTGATTTCTTCCCATGTCGATCAGTTGTTGTTTCTTTTCTTTAGGTTTTTGTTTGGGTATTCACACGCCTTGTTTAGTTTCTGAGCCGGTAGGTGGTGTCTGTGGGTGAGATTCGACCACTCCCTGTATAATGAGTCAGTAGGTGCCGTGAAAAGGGTGTGCAGGATGTCCTCCCTGTGAGTAGGTGGCGCTTGCTTGGAGGAACAGGCTACGCTGTTGTTTTTGTGTCCTCTTATCAGCTCTTGTTCCTGTAGAGAGGCACTCTAGTGCCTCAGGTGGTCGGTGGGGCCCTGGGACTTCTAGATGTGTCCTTTTCTCCCCCTCAGGGAGGGCTGGTCTAGGAGAGAGTCTGGGTGGAGCTGGGTTGGGTAAGCCTGCCCTCAGGTACCACCAATGCCATTAGCAGGGGTCAAAGTTCTTTTCTTTGCTTCCAGGAAAAGCTGTCAGGGAGGAGCTGGAATGGCCCCGCTCAGTCAGAAAGTCTGCGTGTGGGGGTGGGGGTGTCCAAGACCCGCAGTCTGGAGTGGGCCTTGCTTCTTTCCACTGTCCCCAACTTCGCGGCTACTCCTGGGCCTCTGCCAGCAGGCCAGACCACATGCCACCAGGCCTCCCCTGCCTGTGATGCTGGCGGGGAGGTTCCCTGCACAGGAACGCCACCTGGGCTGGGCATACGGCCTCCTTTTGGGAGGAGGGTTGCCCTCTAGGACACTGATCTTCCCCTGAAGGCACACACACCTCAGTAGGCTGTTGGCGTGTATCCCTTCTGTGCCCTGGGCAATGCGAGACCTCAGTCCATGGGATCTGGTCTGCAAGTCTGACCTCTGGGTCCCAGAGTTCAAACTATATCCCCACCAGGGAGAGGAGTGCTGGTCCCAATTCACCCACAAGGAGCCCAAGCTGGGTCTGTGTCTCTCAGCCTCAGCGTCTGTCCCATTCTCCTGGGATCACTGTGCCAGCAGCACCTGGGAGGGCTGGCGGGTAGAGAGCTCACAGTCTGTGTTCCCCTTAGTCAGCTGTAGGGCCCCAAAAGGGAAGGTCCCGTTCCCTGTAGGTGCCTCGGGCTGGTGGCTGTATTGTCTCTCTGGGCAGCTGCGGGTAGACTCGGGGGAGGGGAGAAGGAGGCAATATGGCACCAGCCGCGCGGCTCGGGTCTGTGCACACGGAAGTGCCCTGAGGGAGTTGGGAGCCTGGTGCCGCATCCGCTACTGGTTTACTGCTCACTGGCGGTGGCCGTCGCTGGGCTGGTGACTGCAGGTCTCTCCACCCACTGGGGAGCCCACCAGCAGTCCGGGATGCAGAGGAGGGGAAATGGCCGATCCACCTATCTTTCCCGCTGGTCTCCGGGCTGCTCCAGCAGTCCCAGCTTCCAGTTCTCCTCTGCGACCTCCTCCCATGGCGTCTCCCGTGGTCTCTGGTACTCCTCCTTCCAACCCTCGTCTGATGTAGGCTTGTCTTCTTGCTTCTTTCTTCTAATTTCTGCTAGAATCTTTCTTTTCTGCAGAGACACTCTGTCTGGGGGTGTTTCTCGTCCGCCATCTTGATTCCCTCCTCTGATGTCAATTTTTTTGAATGTTTTAAGACTCGTTTTGTGGCCTAACATATAGTCTATCCTTGAGAATGGTCCATGTGCTATGGAGAAGAATATTAATTTTTGGCCCTGAGTTCCGATGCAAAATCCCACAATCACTTCACTTTCCCTCTCCCAAGCACATAGACTCTCTCTCCACTGGTAGTGGTGCTGCACTGCCCCAGGATAGGGGAAGGGTGGCATAGGTGATGAGAGACTGTCCTTTCTACTCTCGTCAGTGCCGTGTTCCTGATATAATGTTAAAACTAGGTACTTGATTGCTCAACTGATATTTGGTTCTTATGAAGGTGCTTTTTTTGTGTGGATAGTTGTTGGAATTGGTGTTCTTACAGGGAGATGATCACTGGAGGGTTCGATCTGGTCATCTTACTCTGCCTTCTTCCTTGTGGTATTTATTTCCTAAAGATCAAGTTCCATCCTTATTTAAGTTCTTCTCTTTATTAATTACTTTTTCTTCTCACCTTATTAACCTCCTTAAATCTTTTCTTTGAATCCAACAATGATACAAGTAAAATAAGCCCATATTAAATATTCTATGGTGTTAACATCCATCAGTTTATTAAAGACATGCATGACAGAAAGAGTGACTCATACAATGTCGCCAACAGAGCATTTTTGACTGTGACGTGTGATTCTATTTTTCATATTTTACTACAAATAAGGTAAAGGAAATGAAAATATTTGGCAAATAGGCAGACTTGGCGGGGGGAGTCATCTGACTATATTCATATCCTCTGTGTCATTTTTAGGGTTGATGTCTTTGTCACCAGTTCTAGTTTGCATTTCCTCCATTATTAATAACTCCATCTGTGAGAGTTGAGCCCTCTTGGCATTTCTTCTGCTGAAGATTCTTGTGATCTTAGTTGATAAAAGAAAAACAAATGCTGAGCTTTCAAGTTGGGACCAGAAAGCAAATTTATTTCTGCTTGTTTAAGAGGGTGCCTTGTGCATTCTCTGCCAAGTCCCTTTCTCTTTCTATTTTGCCCAATATGTAGTGAACTAAGGGAATACATCATCCTCTTCCTACATGATTTCTAGAATATAGAACATTGGTTCAAAAGGAAAGATGTGAGAGTAGGACCAGGTTACAATCCTAAAGAAAATTCCACAGGAGGGAAATCAAATAGGAGTTGCTAATAGATCCTACCCATTTCTGAGAACCGAATTAGTCTACTGTTCGGCTATAGCAGCAGCGTTGTTTATCATTCCACATTTATCGAGGGTGATAGGATGGGGGCCAAGCAGCGTGATGGATTGTAAAAGGTGCAGGAATGAAAAGGGAACATGAATAAAGTAGCCTCATCCAAACAAAAGCAAATTTGGACTGGAAAATTAACCAGCTGTCTTTATGTAAAGTCAAGGAGAAGAGTGCGCTTCCAGGCAATGGCATCCCCAGTGGGTCTGCGGGCTCCTCAGCAGGGTGGCTGGACGCTACCAGAGTTGTCAAGGTCAGTGACACAGCTAGAGTCAGGTTCTTGGGTTGGCTCTTGAATGGTCTCTTCAGTAGAGAGGGTAGATGGTCTTTCTGTGGTTATTTTCAATTAGCTCTATAACCAAAGCGTAATCCTCTGTTGAGCCCTGGCTAGTTCCTTCACCAGGTAGAATAGTTATTTCTGCTGTAAGCATTGGAATGAATGTACTCAGGTGGCAAAGTTCGAGATAGCTCTGAGAAATAAGAACAAAAACAACAAATGAAATAAGTGAAATATTAGGCTGCCTTCATCATTCTGCTGAGTTTATCTCATTTTTAAATTAAGGTGATTAAATATGAAAAAG
Organism: Mirza zaza; assembly: GCA_008750895.1. Taxonomy (NCBI): domain Eukaryota; kingdom Metazoa; phylum Chordata; class Mammalia; order Primates; family Cheirogaleidae; genus Mirza; species Mirza zaza. The sequence goes on along the minus strand of VSMD01138819.1, from coordinate 61,066 downwards.
GGAAATAAGGACTCAGCCTATTTTAGAAAAAATTTATTTTCACTTACAAATCTTGCCTGCATCATGATGATGCAGTTTATTTATTTTTTCTAATCGTAAAAACTTAAAAATGAAAGTTTAAAAATGAAAGTTTCACAGAAATATGTAAAATATGGGCATGAAATGGCCTTCTTAGTCTCACCCTCGAGAGATGTTCTCATCAAACTTTTGGTTATACATTTAAAGTACATATGCTACGTTATCATTATGAAAGAGGGAAATACTATAGATATTACTTAGAAATTAGCTTTTCTTTTCCCGATGAAATATTTATATCCTGAACGATAATCATATCAGTTCCAAAAACCTGCCTTAAGCATCCCAGGGCAACGGGCCAATTTCTTCACATAAAAAAATATTTTTTTTCTGTAGAAGTGTATCTTTTCCTTTTTAGAGTAGATTTTTGCATTATGTAAATAGAATAGTTTTTGGAGGAATTCACTATTATGTGGTGCTAACTGAAGATACACAGTATCTGCCTTTAATCTCTAAGACAGAGGCTGCAACTATACTAAAACATGAGACGTGTTCCCATCACCACCCTTAGAACCACTGAACATGCATTTCTGAAAGTTTTACATTGTGTTTTTTTTTTTTTTGCCTTGAAATTTCAGGATACTATTAAGGATTTAGAAATGCTGTGGTCCAGTCTCAGAGTAACAATATATTTTACATAAAATTTGTTATATTAATAAATGTATATTTGTGTGATCGGTAAGTATCTCTTTTAGCTTATTAGATAGGAAGCTAAAATTCCAGAGTGTTTGTTTTGTCAAATACATGAAAAGAAATCCATGAGAATTGCAGATTGAAGAAAGAATCAGTGTCCAACCAAAATAATTTTTGGTTTTCTTCCTCAAGTTTTTGAGGCTCCTTTGTTATCTATGCAAGCCTAGTCTTTCTGTCACTTAGCCTGTGAGATTGTTATTGAACGTGCTTATCCCTAGCTGGAGGGAAACCTCCTCCTTATGGAGATTTTTCAAGACATCTTTAAACAAAAGGAAAGTCAAAAGGGCAGGAAGACAGGTACTGTGAAATGGCTCGCCAATCAGCCATGTGGGTTAGATATTCAGGAAATGCGAGTGAGGACATTTGGATTATGAGCACTTTATTTTTCCTTTGGAAGGTTATTGTTGACATTCCCAGGCCTGAATGTACTCTGATTCCTGTGCAAGGTCGGAATCATTCAGAGTTTATCTTGCCCCATAGACAGCAGCAACCTTTCTAAGCCGTGGTTAGAGAGGTCCCTATGACCGGCCTGATGTGCTCTAACGAGAGGGTTCACCTTTCTCTTCGCTCTAATCCCATCCTGCACCTGGGAAAATACACACAGCCTGTAGCCTGCACTCCCTGCCAGCAGCTTCTTATCAAAATGTTTTAGTTAGGCGGCTGAGGAATGGGACACAGCAGCTTCAGACCTTCACCTGCAAATGAACCGGACACTCTCACCACGTCCCATGTCCCTCAGGTTCCACTTCGAGTTTCCAGATCACTGAGAGGAAACAGGAGCTGGGGCTGGACGTTTTGAGCAAGCCTCTTTAAGAACTTCCCCAGTGACTGCTCAGTCTTGGTTGTCCCAAACACCACGGCTCTGCCTCAGCACGTCTCTGGAGAAGCTAGGCCCATAGGCATGTGCCACCTCACGTGGCTAATTTTTAAATTTTTGTAGAGACGGGATTTCGCTATCTTGCCCAGGCTGGTCTTGAACTTCTGGTCTCAAGTGATTCTCCAACCTTGGCTTCCCAAAGTAAGAGAATTACAGGCGTGAGCCACCTTGCCCAGCCATATATAATTTCTTATATGTAAATTTCATATAAATGATCACCATATGTATATGTATATATATAATTTGAACATTTATAATAATAGTAACTAACAATAGCCTTATACAATTGCTATAAAAATATAGATAGTAAAGGGAATTGATTTTTAAAATAAGGAATATGGTCAAAACAATGGAGCTTATCTTTAAATGTAAATAATTACACTGATGAACTAAAATAGCTATATTTAGTATATGATAGGAAACAATATTACTTAGTATGGAAGTATAAACGTATGCACCTGAGAACTTAAGGTGGACTATAAATAGCACCTGTCTACAAGGGGCCATGTTCCAAAAGGCTGTGTGTAGACTATTCTCAGAGACCAGAACTGGAAGCCAGAGAATCCCTGCTCTGGCAGAGAGGTGGGTACTTCCACGTCCAGGCCCTGCTTGGGTTTCTGCTGAGTGGAGTGGGCTCCAGGGACGGTGTTCTCCCTGGGTCTCTTCTCTACGCTATTTGCTGAGCTCCTTCCTTTCCCTGCCCAGCCACACTGGGAACAGCGCTGAAGTGGAGGGGGTGGGAACAGGCGAAGAGCAGGGGGCTCCTTTCCCCTTCTCCTTTCCTTATTTGTCTTTTCTCTTTTTTCCTGGGAATCCCTGTCCCAGGAGCTGGTGACTGAGGCCCAAGAAGAGCCAGGATGGTGGAGGGTGATGGTGGGTTGAGTGTATAGGTAGGTTAGCAGGGGTGAGGAACAGGAGAGAAAGCCTCTGGGGCTTCGAGAGAAGGGGGCTTCTTCAGGTCTGCAGACAGCTACTGACCAGCAAGGGGCATAGTGACTTGTGCACTTGTTAGGGCTATGGGGTTACTTGCGCTATGTGATGACAACATGTGAAGGGAGGGGTCACTAACAAGTAGTGAGCATTTAATAGTGTACTAGACCCCATACAAAGCACTTTACAATATCTCATTCAATTTTTATTTCAAATGAAGTAGCTGCAATTATCTGTATTTTACATAAATTAAATGATTTACTAAAAGTTATACAGCTAGTAAATAGAGCAGGGTGTGAATTAAGGACCCTGATCTCAAAGGATCCTTCACGATACTATAACCAAACTTGGGACATTGAAACGTGGGTTCTAGCTGTTCTCTGTCAAGGTTGCCTTGATGCTGGGGCCCCCCCATTCACCCCAGCCATGTTTATCAGCACAGCTAAATTAATTCCAGTGGTAAAGCTTTCAACTTTCTTATCGCTCACACAATTCTGCCTGGTGCTCCACGCAATTGCATATAAGCAGAGTGTCACAGGCTTACAACAGGACAGATCTTGGAAAAGTCCAGAAGAAGCAGGGATTAATGATTAACAATAAAACATATAAATGGGAAGTGGAACAATAAAACATTTTATGTCTGGTAACTCTTCAAAATTATGGGTAAAGGAAGATGAAAAAATTGTGCTTTGGACAGTGCAGTTGAATGATATGTAAATTTCTTTTTTAAGACCCCTGGACAAAAAGGTCCTCTGGGTTTTTCAGTGGTGGGCCACATTATGGCAAATGCTCATGGGTGTGGCTTTATAAAATCATATTGAAGTAAAGGTGAGTAGAGCCCTTATTCATGTCTATTTTCTTTTTCTCAGCAATCCTTCATAATGCCCCAGTTCCATGATATAGATTACACAAAATTAAGTTTGAATGTATGAAAAGTACATAGTTTCTTAAATTTAGCTCCCATTCTGATGACCAATTGACCAAACCCGCTAACCACAACTCTGGGACACACTGAAGTTACTGAGCTTTCAGGGGAGACGTTTATTCACAGCAAAACTAGCAGCAGTGATCATCTCATTAGTTTGGTGTTTCATGTATGCTAGATAATCCATTCACAGTTTTTGACAACATTCATGAGGTGATATCCATTGGTGAGATAAGACACACAATAATTTTATGGGCTGTATCTAAAGTGGCTGCACTCAATGTAATAATGAGACAACAGCCTTGAATATTAAAGAGAGGCAAACCTGCCAGGGTAACTAAGAAGAAAGTAACTCACTTTTTGTGCTCAGCTACCCCAATATCCCATATTCTGCTGATTCTCCCTTTGGCTGTAACTTGAGTCAGTTCGAGGTCAGGGCAGAGCTTAAAAGTCTTCTGATATAACTCAAAACTGAATGGAAAAACAGCAGACAGTCCAACTGAACCCCTTTGGTTAAAAATCCTTGTCTCATTAGTCAGTAGACAGGAAAATCAGTCAGTCCATCCAGCTCTAGGAGGTGAAAAAAATATTCTACAAAGTTCAGGAAATTAACACATACTATTCAAAAAGTTAAGAGCAAGTTGAAATTTTCACAAATTTAGAAAACAGTGACTCAAGCCATGTATATGGACTCAGGAATCTTTAACATTGTTTCTTCCTCCATGAGAACACCTGCAACCTGCATGCTGTTTTCTTTTAAAAGATTCTGGCATGTGTTACTTTCCTTCAGGTTTAACCTCCTTGTTACTATAAATAGGTGCTTACTATAATGTTTGACCAGATGGCACCAAGAAATTAAATTTATCCGGATTTACTCTTCATTATTGGAGGCCTACATGGGTAACCCTTAAGTTCTGTCACCAAGTATCAGAAAAAAATTATAATGGGATAGTTGGAGAAAAAAACAAAATATTATGTTATTTCCAGATTGTCCTGTGGGTAGAAGGAAGGCAGGAAACAAGCGATCATATGACTGAACACTAAGAATGACAGAGCTTTCAGGAGAGAGGTTTATTCACAGAGTTTAACCGGGACAGATATAAAAATGTGAAAATAATCTAAGTCAGGTATAAACAGCCAAAAATCCTTTAAAAAAAAACTTTAAAATTTTTAAAATTGTAAAATATTTAATTGGCAAATAAGAATCGAATATATTCAATGTGTATAATGTGATGATTTGATATACATTGTGTAATGATTACCACAATTAAATTAATTAACACATCCATCACCTGCCATGCTATACATTAGATCCCCAGAACTTGTTCATCCTGTAATTGAAAGTTTGTACCATTTGCCCAATATCTCCCCATTTTCCCCAATATCTCCCCCATTTTCCTCACCCCCAGCCCTGGCAACCACTGTTCTACTTTCTGCTTCTGTAAATTTGACTTTTTTAGATTCCACATAAAAGTGAAATCATATAGTATTTATCTTTATTTCACTTAGCGTAATGACCTCCAGGTTCATCTATGTTGTTTCAAGTGGTGGGATTTTCTTCTTTTTTTAAGGCTGAATAATATTTCATTCTATATATGTACCACAATTTCTTTTTTTTAATGCCATAGAAAATTTTTATTGTCTTCTAGAAAAAGTACCCTATACTCCAGATTTCTCTATGATAGGGAATAGTTTTCCTTTTGCTAATCTTAAAGTTACTACTCTTACTACTGTAAGAGTACACTTACTGTAAGAGTACTTACTACTGTAAGACTACACTGTAACAGCAGACACAGACAGCAGATAAAAAACTATTAATGGGTACAAGCATATGTTAAATAGAGGTATATGTTCTAAGGTATAATGGCAGAGTAGGACGACTATAATAAGCAAGAATGTATTGCATATTTCAAAGTAGTTAAAAGAGAGAACTTAAATGTTGCCAACGTATGAAATGATAAATTCATTTATCATAAACTCAAGGTGTTGGATACCCCAAATACCTTGGCTTTATCATTACTCATTCTGCGCATGCAACAAAATATCACATGTATCCCATAAGTATGTAAAATAATTATGCATCAACAAAAACATTTTTTAAAAACTATTGCGATTGGAAAAGGACTAATTCACTCATGCAAATAAATGCCATTCTTGATGTAATAAGTATAAAAGTAGAAAACAAGGAGCATATATGAAAGCAACACAAAATACGAGGACTAGATATTTAAAATTTAAGAAATTGGCTAAAAAATTGAGACTGTAATTGGAATAATAATACTGATTCTACTACATGGAAACAATCATCTTGGCATAAAGTAATATAATAGTAGAATTAGGCAGGATCTTGTCAAGAGAAGGAGAAAAATCAATGTGAGACAAGGGGAAATCATTTAAATAAGGGTTCTTTAAAATTTAAATTCTTGTTTTAATATTGTTTTCTTTGCATTAATAACATGATACAGTCTAAGGAATATTTTCTTTTGGAATAGCATTTCAGAATCAAAGGGTCATAATTTAATATTTAATTTTAAAAACCTTTTAAGTAGTTTTGAAACTTAAAACATTCTTAAACTGAATAGTAACTTATACCTACTCTTTGCCCTTGGAATAAGGGCAAAAGATTTGTGGAATTTTGTTTGTTCTTTAATTTTTTTAAACTTCAGAGTACTACAGGGGTACAAGCGCTACAAGGATGTCCATCCCCCAGAGATCATGCACAACATCCATTAGGTATGAATTTATCCATCCCCTCCTCCTCTCTCCCACTTGCCTGACACCCTATGAATGTTTTTCCCTACATATGCACATTAGTGTTGATCAATTAGTACCAATTTAATGGTCAGTACATGTGGTGTTGTTTTTCCATTCTTGTGATACTTCGCTTAGAAGAACAGGCTCCAGCTCCTGTGAATAGGTAGGTCACCATATTTTTTAATGGCTGAGTAGTACTCTGTGGTATACATATACCACATTTTATTAATCCACTCATGTATTAATGGGCACTTGGGTTGTTTCCACATCTTTACAATTGTGAATTGTGCTGCTATAAACATGTGAGTGCAGATATCTTTTATATAGAATGTCTTTTTTTCCTTTGAGGAGATACCCTGTACTGGGAATGCTGGATCAAATGGTCCTTCTACTTTTAGTTCTTTGAGGTATCTCCATACTACTTTCCATAGAGGTTGTACTAGTTTGCAGTCCCACCAGTGGTGTATGAGTATTCCTATCTCTCTGCATCCACACCAACATTTGTCATTTGGGAATTTTTTGATAAAAGCCATTCACACTGGAGTTAAGTGATGATCTCTTAGTCATTTTGATTTTCATTTCCTTGATGATTAGAGATGTTGAACATTTTTTCATGTTTTTGGCCATTAGTCTATCTTCTTTTGAAAAGGTTCTGTTCATGTCCTTTGTCCACCTTGTAATGGGGTTGTTTGGTATTTCCTTGCTGAATTGCTTTTCTTTGTAGACTCTGGTTATCAGCCCTTTATAGGATGTGTAACATGCGACTGTTTTCTCCCATTCTGTAGGTTGTCTGTTTGCTCTATTGATTGTTTCCCTGGCTGTACAGAAGCCTTTTAATTTTATCAGGTCCCATTTATTTCTTTTTGTTGTTGCTGTGATTGTCTTTGGGGTCTTCTTCATAAATTCTTTGCCTAGGCCAATGTCTATAAGAGTATTTCCAATGTTTTCTTCTAGAATTCTTACGTTTTCATGCCTTAGGTTTAAGTCTGTTATCCATTGTGCATTAATTTTTGTGAGTGGTGAGAGTTATAGATCCTGTTTCAGTCTTATACATGTGGGTATACAATTTTCCCAGCACCATTTATTGAATAAGGATTTTCCGTGGCGTATATTTTTATCTGCTTTTTGAAGATCAGATGGCTGTATGAGAATGGTTTTATATCTGGGTTCTCAGTTCAATCCCATTGGCTTATGTCTCTGTTCTTGTGCCAATGCCATGCTTTTTTGGTTACTATAGCCTTCTAGTATAGTTTGAAATTTGGTAAAGTGATGTCTCCTTATTTGTTCTTTTTGCTTAAGGTTCTTTCAGCTATATAGGGTCGTCTCTGGTTCCACATAAAGTGTAGAATTATTTTTCTAATCTGTGAAAAATGATGTTGGTATTTTAATAGGAATTGCATTGAATCTGTAGATCATTTTGGGTAGTATAGACATTTTAACAATGTTGATTCTGTTGATCCATAAGCATGTATGGCTTTCCATCTGTTTATGTCCTCTGCTATTTCCTTCCTCAGTGTTTTGTAGTTCTCCTTGTAGAGGTATTTCACCTCTTTAGTTAAATATATTCCTAGGTATTTTATTTTCTTTGTTGTTATTGCAAAAGGTATTGAATCTTTGATTTGGTTCTCAGTTTGACTTTTGTTGGCATATATGAATGCTTCTGATTTGTGTACATTGATTTTGTAACCCGAGACTTCGCTTAATTTATTTATCAATTCCAGTAGTCTCTTAGCAGAATCTTTGGGGTTTTCTATATATAAGATCACATCGTCAGCAAAGAATGATAGTTTGATCTTTTCTCCCCCCATTTGGATGCAGTTGATTTCCTTCTCTTGTCTGATTGCTCTGGCTCGGACTTCCAGTACTATGTTGAATAGAAGTGGTGATAGCAGGCAACGTTGTCTGGTTCCAGTTCTAAGTGAGAATGCTTTCAGTTTATCCCTGTTCAGTATGATGTTGGCTGCAGGTTTGTTGCATAAGGCTTTTATAATTTTTGGGTTAGTTCTGTCTATGTCTGTTTTGTTAAAGATTGTTATCATAAAAGGGTGCTGAATTTTGTCAAATGCTTTTTCTTCATCTCTTGAGAGGATCATATGATCTTTTTATTACTTTGATTTATGTGGTGAATTACATTTATATACTTGCATATGTTGAACCATCCCAGCATCTATGGATGAAGCCTGCTTGGTTGGGATGGATTAATTTTTTGATGAGTAGTTGAATTTTGTTTGCTAGGTTTTATTGAGAATTTTTATTATATATTCATAAGGAATATTGGTCTGTTGTTTTCTTTTTTTTGTTAGCCCTTTCCTGGCTTTGGTGTCAGCGTGATGTTGGCTTTGTAAAACTTGTTGGGGAAGATTCCTTCCTTCTGAATGTTGTGGAATAATTTTTGCACGATAAGCTCCCGTTCTTCTTTGTAGGTCTGGTAAAATTTGGGTGTGAAACCATCTGGTCCAGTACTTTTTTTAAGAAAGTTTTTTTTATTGCTGCTTCAATTTTGGTACTTGATATTGGTCTGTTCAGGAATTCTATTTCTTTCTGAATGAGAGAGGCTGTGGTTTCTAAGAATTTGTCCATTTCCTCTATGTTTTCAAGTTTGTGTATGTAGACATTTTCATAGTATTCATAGATGATATTTTGTATTCCCATGATATCAATTGTAATTTCTCCTTTTCATTTCTGATTGAGCTTATTAGAGTTGTTTCTTTTCCACTTCTGGTTAATTTAGCAAGATATATGTCAATTTTATTTATTTTATCGAGGAACCAACTTTTTGTTTCATTAATCTTCCATATAGTTGTTTTGTTATTGATTTCATTTAGTTCTGCTCTGATCTTTGTTATTTCTTTTCTTCTGCTGGATTTGGAATTGGTTCGCTCATCCTTTTCCTGTTCTTTGAGACAGTTCTTAGAGACTGTTGATTTGTGATGTTTCTGTATTTTGGATGTAGACATTTATGGCTTTGAATTTTCCTCCCAGGATTGCTTTAGCTGTTTCCCACCATTTTTGATAATTTCTGTCCCCTTTATCATTTAGTTCAAGGAATCATTTGATTTCCATCTTAATTTCCTCCTTGACGTGACAATCATTCAGTGGTAGGTTGCTTAGTTTCCATGACTTTGTATAGAGATGAATGTTTCTGTTGGATTGATTTCTAATTTTATTCCATTATGGTCTAAGAAGATGCATAGTATGATTTCTATTTTTTAAAATTTGTTGAGACATGTTTTGTGGCCTAGGCTGTGGTCATTCTTAGAGAGTGTCCCATGGGCTGATGAGAAGAATTTATATTCAGTGGTTTTTGGGTAGAATGTTCTGTAAATGTCTGTTAGGCCCATTTGTTTTCTTTTATCTTTTCTTTTCTTTTCTTTCTTTCTTTCTTTCTTTCTTTCTTTCTTTCTTTCTTTCTTTCTTTCTTTCTTTCTTTCTTTCTTTCTTTCTTTCTTTCTTTTTTTGAGACAGAATCTCACTCTGTTGCCTGGGCTAGAGTGCCATGGCATCAGCCTAGCTTACAGCAACCTCAAACTCCTGGGCTCAAGCGATCCTTCTGCCTCAGCCTCCTGAGTAGCTGGGACTACAGGCATGCACCACCGTGCCCGGCTAATGTTTTCTATATATTTTTTAGTTGGCCAATTAATTTCTTTCTATTTTTAGTAGAGACAGGGTCTTGCTCTTGGTCAGGCTAGTTTTGAACTCCTGACCTTGAGTGATTCTCCCACCTTGGCCTCTCAGAGTGGTAGGATTACAGGTGTGAGGCACCATGCCCGGCCAGGCCCATTTGTTTTAGAGTTCTGTTTAAGTCAATTGTTGCTTTGTTTATTTTCTGTTTGGAGGATCTGTTCTGTTCTTTCGGAGGGGTGTTGAAGTCCCTGGCTATTAGGCTGCTGTGGTTTATCATTTTGTTTAGATCAAGTAGGGCTTGCTTCTTGAATCTGGGCTCAGCTGTGTTAGGTGTGTAAATATTTAGAATTGTTATGTCTTCTTATTGAATTTTTTCCTTTACCATTATATAATGACCATCTTTGTCTTTCATTACTTTTGTTGATTTGAAGACTAAGTTATCTGATGTGAGTACTACTACATCAACTTTCTTTTGGTTTCTGTTTGCATGGTATATTGTTTTCCATCCTTTCCTTGAATCTGAATGAGTCCTTGTGGATTAGATGCATTTTCTGAAGACAAGAGATACTTGGCTTGTATGTATTTATCCATTCAGCCAGCCTGTCTCTCTTCAGATTGCAGTTCAAGCCAGTCACATTTATTGAAGGTATTGATAGGTGGGGTGGATTTCTGTTCATCCTCTTGAGTAGAACTTTGTTACTTCGTTTTATCTCTTGAGCCATTGTGGTATCTGGCCTTCAACCTTTAACTTTTGGATGATTTTACATTGGTGAGTGTTTATTCTGCTGATCTGTGTGTCTGCACTCTGGTCACCTCTGACTCTGTCTCTGGGAGGCAGTTTGCCCAGAACGACTGGGTTCTGGAGTCATGCCGATCACCCGGGACTCATTGGACCTCTGTGGTTCCTGCGGTCTGCACTAGAGTTGGGAAATGTCTGTGCGGGGACGAGCAGGATGGAACATCAGGGGTTGAGGCTCCCTGGAGAGGAGAAAGGCACCTTGTGAGTAGAGAAGCAATATGGTGTCTGCCATCCAGCTTAGGTCTGTAGGGTAGGAGGTACTCAGAGGGGCCTGGGAACCTGGTATCCTGTTCCCAAGGGCCTCTCTGCTCACTGGCAGTAGCAATCTGTGGGCTTATTCAGCAGGAGGTCTCTCCAACAGCTCAGGAGCCCCCCAAAAGTCCAAGATGGGAGGGAGGGGGATATTAATTGCTCCCCCTGTCCTTCTCACTGGTCTCCAATCCTCTCAAGGCCTAATCCCCACTGATGCCTTTCTCCTTCCAGTTCTGCTCTACAACCTCTTCCCATGGAGTCTCCTATAAGTTCAGGCACCCTTCCTTCAGACCCTTATCTGATCTATATTTGTCTCTTTTTTTCTTTTTCATTAAAAACTTCTCATTTTCACAGAGACACTCTGGCTGGTGGTGTCTCTGGTCCATCATCTTGCTCCCCTCTCTCAATACCACAATTTCGTTATCCATTCATCTGCTGATGGACTCTTAGATTGTTTCCATATCTTGGCTATTGTGAATAATGCTGCAATGTGGATAGGAGTGCAGATATCTCTTAGAGATACTGATTTCATTTCCTTTATATATGAGCCTAGAAGTAGGATTGCTTTATCCTTAATTTTTTGAGAAACTTCCATACTTTTCATGATGGATGCATCAGATTAGATTCTCATTGACAGGGTAAAAGTGTTCCCTTTGCTCCACATCCTTGACAACACTTGTTGTTATTGCTTGTTTTTTTTCATAGTAGTCATTATAACAGGTATGAGGTTATATATCTTTGTAGTTTTGATTTGTATTTCCCTGATGATTAATGATATTGAGCACCTTTTCATATACCTGATGGTCATTTGTTTTCTTTGGAAAAAGTCTATTCAGGTCCTTTGCCCATTTTTGTTAGTTTTTTTTTTTCTATTGGGTTATTTATGTGAATTTCTTATATATTTTCAATAGTAACCCTTTATTAGATATATGGTTTATGGTTGCAGATATTTTCTGTCATTCTATAGATTGCCTTTTCTTTTTATTCTGTTGATTGTTTCCTTTGTTGTGCAGAAGCTTTCTAGTTAGATGCAATCAATCATGTTTGTTTATTTTTGCTTTCCTTGATTGTGTTTTTAAGGTCAATCCCAATAAATCATTGCCCAGACCAATGTCAAGAAGCTTGTTCCCTATGTTCTCTTCTAACAGTTTTATGGTTTCAAGTCTTACGTTTAAGTCTTTAATCCATTTTTGAGTTGATTTTTGTATATGGTGTGAGATAAGGGTCCACTTTCATTTTTCTACATGTGGATATCCAGTTTTTCTAACCATTTTTTGAAGAGACTTTTCTTTCTCCACTCTGCATTCTTTATGCTATTTTTGAGGAGTAGTTGACTATTGTTCTATGAAAAAGCCATATATGCAAAGCAACCCCCAAATGCTGAAGGAGCCATGAAACCAAAGGAGGCAGACAAATCCAGTTTGTCAGTTTGGGGTGATTTTTTAGGGAGACTTAAAGACAGAAACATGGTTTTGGGTGGTGGCAAGACAGGTAGATCTCTGCATTGCAACCCACCAGACCCAGGGCTTACCTCTGGGGGAAAAAGTATACATGCTCTGAGAGGAATGTGTAGGTGGCTGAGAGAATGTTGCTGGTGTCATAGCCCATGATGTGTGCAGCGACATAAAGTGTTGTTTTGGAGGAAAGGTGAAACTTACAATGAGTAGGTATTTTTACATAAAGAGTAATACATTAACTAGACATTTTGCAGGCATTCCAGGACTCAGAATTAATCAGGCATATTAGCATTTAAAAATAAAATCACTCTTGTCTCCATAGCCACATATGCCTGGTTTTATTTCTGGGCTCTCTAGTCTGTTCCATTGAACTATGTATATTTTTATGCCAGTGCCATACTCTTTTAATTACTTTTGCTTTGTAATATAGTTTTCAATCAGGGGGTGTGATGCCTCCAGCTTTGTTCTTCTTTCTCAAAGTTACTTTGGCTATTTATAGGTCTTTTGTGGTTCCATACAAATTTTAGGATTGTTTTTTCTATTTCTGTGAAAAATGCCATGGGAATTTTTTTTTTTTTGAGACAGAGTCTCACTTTGTTGCCTAGGCTAGAGTGAGTGCCATGGTGTCAGCCTAGCTCACAGCAACCTCAAATTCCTGGGCTCAAGCAATCCTACTGCCTCAGGCTCCCAAGTGGCTGGGCCTACAGGCATGTGCCACCATGCCCAGCTAATTTTTTCTCTATATATTAGTTGGCCAATTAATTTCTTTCTATTTATAGTAGAGACGGGGTCTCGGTCTTGCTCAGGCTGGTTTTGAACTCCTGACCTCGAGCAATCTTCCCGCCTTGGCCTCCCAGAGTGCTAGGATTACAGGTGTGAGCCACCGCACCCGGTTGCCATGGGAATTTTGATATGGATTGCATTATATCTGTAGATTGCTTTGGGTTGTATGTACATTTTAACAATATTCCTCCAGTGAATTAACATGGGATATATTTTCATTTATTCATGCCTTCTTCAATATTTTTCATCAATTTCTTATTGTTTTCAGTGTTTAGATCTTCTACCTTGTCGGTTAAATTTATTCCTAAGTATTTTATTCTTTCTAATATATTGTATAGAAGTTGTTTTTAAAATTTCTTTTCCAGATAATTGGTTGTAATGTATTGAAATGCAACTGATTTTTGTGTTTTGGTTTGTATCTTGTAACTTTACTGAATCTATTTATTAGTTGTAACAGGTTTTTTTGGTGGAATTTTAGGGCTTTCTTTATATAAGATTATGTCATTTGCAAACAGACAATTTACCTTCTTTTTTCCCATTTGGATGCTTTTTATTTATTTATCTTGACAAATTGCTCTTGCTAGGAATTCCATACTATGTTGGATAGAAGTGGTAGGAGTGGCCACCCTGGTCTTGTTTCTGATCTTAGAGGAAAAGCTTTTGGTTTTTCATTGTTGAATATGATATTAGCTGTGGGCTTGTCATATATGGCCTTTATTATGTTGATGTACATTCCTCTTATGCCTGATGTGTTGAGGGTTTTATCATAAATGAATGTCATATGTTTTTTATGTATTAATTGAGAAGATTGTATGATTTTTTATTCTTCATTTTGTTAATGTGATGCATCACATTGATTGATTTTTGTATGTTGAACCATCCTTGTATCCCAGGGATAAATCCCACTTGAAATGCTGTATAATTCTTTAATATGCTCTTGAATTTGGTTTGCCAGTGTTTTATTGAGGATTTTTGCATCTATGTTCATCAGGGATATTGGCCTGTAATTTCCTTTTTTTATAGCACCCGTCTCTGGCTTTGGTATGATGGTAATTCCAGCCTAGTAAAATGGATTTGAGAGTGTTCGCTTCTATTCAAGTTTTTCGCAGAGTTTGAGAAGGATTGTAGTTAGTTCTTCTGTAAATGCTTGGTTAGAATTCATCTGTGAGGGTGTCTGGTCCTTGGCTTTTTTGTTGGTGGGAGGTTTTTGATTACTGATTCAATCACCTTACTCATTACTGGTCTGTTCAGATTTCCTATTTCTTCATAATTCAGTCTTGGTAAGTTGTAAATTTACAGGAGTTTATCCAGTTTTTCTAAGTTATCCAATTTGTTCATAATAGCCTCTTATAATCATTTGTATCTGTCTGGTGTAAGTTGAAATGGCTCCTCTTTCATCTATAATTCTATTTATTTGAGTCCCCTTTTTTTGTGGTTAATCTAGCTAAAGGCTTGCTAGTATTGTTGATCTTTTCAAGAAACCGACTTTTAATTTTGTTGATTATTTTCCCTATAATCTTTCTAGTCTCTGTTTCATTTATTTCTGCTCTAATCTTTATTTTCTCCCTTCTGCTGACTTTGTACTTAGTTTGTTCATTTTCTAGTTCCTTGAGGTGTGAAGTTAGGTTGTTTATTTGTGATCTTCCTTTTTCTTAATGTAGTTTAGTGTCAGCCAATAATTCTTTATTAAGTGCCTACAATGTGTTTAATGTCGTACCAAAGATTCCTCTATAACATGATATGAAGTATAAAGAAATTGTCCCAATTAAATCTTCCTAACTGATGTGATTTGTTTTGTGGTGTTAGAAAAAATATCTGGCATCTTTGTTCAGTTTCAATTCTGAAGCAAGCAGATTTTGTTCTTGGCTAGAAAACTGAAATGGGTAAGTGAAATTACAAAACAGTGGGACCTTGAGAAAGGCCTGGGGAACTGCACTAAAAAAAATTAGACAAAGATGGTTCATTCCTGATGCAAATAAAGGAGGCAGTTTGGCCCAAAGGGGCAACTGCCATAGCTGATGGCTAGGTTTGGGTCTCAACTCTGTAAATCTGTAGATTTGGTCTCATCAGGTCATGGGTGAGAGCATGGATGGACTCACCAATGACA
Organism: Mirza zaza; assembly: GCA_008750895.1. Taxonomy (NCBI): domain Eukaryota; kingdom Metazoa; phylum Chordata; class Mammalia; order Primates; family Cheirogaleidae; genus Mirza; species Mirza zaza. The sequence continues at coordinate 45,790 of VSMD01138819.1, read as the reverse complement.
AAACTTACAAGAAAATGATGACTAACAGGCATCCTCATGTATTAGTTTTATCAAAGACTATGTGAAACCAACCAGAATGCTCTTGTCAGCTGGTCATATAGTATCAGAAAGGTAGAGATACCCAAGAAGCCCAAGTATCCTTAGGAGTCGCTTAGGAGTATGGGCTCATGGGCACATGAGTTGACTGGGTGCTTATAATGGCTCATGCTGTTCCCCTGAAAGGCGTAGTAGACCACTGACAAATCCTTACAGCCTGACTTGCCTTTTCTATACTTCATATAATTCCCTTTAGTTCACATAGCCTTTCTCAAGATTGACTAGAGTGTGGGTTCTGTTCTCTTTGGTCATTTATTTCATTTTTTAAGCCTGGATTCCCCTGATTCTTCTTGGGTGATATTAGACCTTTTAAAGTGGAGAGGACACATTTCAACATATCTGCATTGTTTTTACTAGTTTAACTCTCAGGTCGGGGGTGGGAATGCCTAATTTCCAACCCTGGGTACTGATGATAGGAGTATTATTACAGGTGAGTGTATTCCTATATTCCACTGGGGAGGAAATGGAGGCTTATAGAATTTACCTGCTCTAAGGACAGAATCAGAACTGAGAGTAGAGGTCAGGTCTGGTGACCCACACACCAGTGTTCTTGGCCCTATGTGACAGTATTGCTCTGTTGGTTGGTCTGAGAGAGCCAGAGTGGAGGGTAGTGAGTTGCTTTTCTATTTGCTTTGTGGGAAGTGCTTTCTACTGGGGAAAATTGATAAACTCTGGGGATAATGTTGAGAAAACTCTAATAGGCTAGTTTCTCTCTGAGGACTCAGCAAAAGGTGGTGAGCTAGAGCACCTCACTGACAGGTATGCAAGGCAAACATGGGTGATTAACACACCATCAGGTAGCTGGGCTGCAGAGGCTCCTCAAAGAGAGCTCCAGGTGAATGTTTGTGATGCTGGGAGGCCTGAGATCCTTCCAAAGGAGTGAAAACATCCTAGGATTAGTTAAGTTGTAATGAAGAATGGTTGATGGTTGGGAAGAAAGTGTATAATAATATGCTCTATTCTTTTCCTGGAACAAGTCCACAATTCCATATCTCAAATTTCCGAAGCCACATGTATTTTGGGTTTATGGAAAAACATGTCGTGCTAATGGATTGGCAGAATCAACATTGTTAAAATGTCTATACTAAAGTGATTCAATACAATGTCCATTCAAATACTAATATCATTTTTTTCAGATCTATAAAAAATAATTCTATGCTTCATATGGAACCAGAAAAAACCCTGTATAGCCAAAACAACCTTAAGCAAAAGAACAAATCAGGAGGCATCATGTTACCAGACTTGGAGTTATACCATAAGACAATAGTAACAAAAAAGCATGGCACTGACACTAGAACACAGACATAGACCAATGGCTCAGAACAGAGAACCCAGATATAAAACCATCTTCATATACCATCTGATCTTCGACAAAGCAGACAAAAACATACACTGGGGAAAAGAATGCCTATTCTACAAATGGTGCTGGAAAAATTGGATAGCCACATGTAGAAGACTGAAACACGATCCGCACCTCTCATCATTCACAAAAATCAACTCACGATGGATAACAGACTTAAACCTAAGGCATAAAACCATAAGAATTCTAGAAGAATATTATTGGAAAAACTCTTATAGACATTGGCCTAGGCAAAGAATTTATGAAGAAGATCCCAAAAGCAATCACAGCAACAATAAAAAGAAATAACTGGGACCTAATGAAATTAAAAACGTCTGCACAGCCAAGGAAACAATCAATAGAGCAAATAGACAACCTATAGAATGGGGGAAAATATTTGCATGCCATATATCTGATAAAGGGCTGATAACCAGAATCTACAAGGAACTTAAGCAATTCAGCAAGAAAAAAATCAAACAGCCCCATTAAAAAGTGGGTACAAGAGATAAAAGAAACTTTTCAAAAGAACATAGACCAGTGGCCAAGAAACATAAAAAAATGCTCAACATCTCTAATCATTAGAGAAATGAAAATCAAAACCACAATGAGATATTACCTAACTCCATTGAGAATGGCTTTTATCAAAAAGTCCCAAAATAACAGATGTTGGTGTGGACGTGGAGAGATAGGAACATTCATATACTGCTGATGAGACTGCAAACTAGTACAGCCTCTATGAAAATTAGTGTGGAGATTATCTGAAAGAACTAAAAGTAGAACTACCATTTGATCCAGCAATCCCACTACTGGGTATTTACTCACAGGACAAAAAGATATTTTATAAAATAGACATCTGCATTTGAATGTTTATAGCAGCACAATTCACCATTGCAAAGATGTGGAAGCAACCCAAGTGCCCGTCAATTCATGAGTAGATTAATTAAATGTGGTATATGTATACCATGGAGTATTAGCCATAAAAGATGGTGAACCTTTTGTATTAACCTAAATGGAGCTAGAGCCCATTCTTCTAAGTGAAGTATCACAAGAACAGAAAAACAAACACCACATGTACTCACCATTAAATTGGAGCTAATCAACACTTATGTGCACATATGGAAATAATACTCATTGGAAATCAGGAAGGTTGGCGGGAAAGGAGGGAATGGGTAAATTCACCCCTAACGGGTAGAATAACTTTGACTCAAACTGCAGAAAAGTAATTTATGTAACCAAAATGTTTATGCCCCCATAATATTCTGAAATTTAAAAAAATAAAAAATGAAAAAAAAATAATATTTTGAATTTTAGGAAAAGGTATTTTAGCATGTGTGATGTACTTCTAGTGGTGTCTAGGGCAGCACCTTAAAAAAACCCACATTAATATTTCAGCACTGAGACATATTGATAGTTGCATTAAGTGGAATATGTGAAGACTATAAATACTCTCTTGTCAGTCCAGTTCAGATTTGTCAGCTACATGAGTCATTTTCAAGTAGCTTTAAGGGGTTTGTGGGCCTCAGAATTTCATATAGAGAACTGTGGGCTAGTGTTACTTTTTTATGTGATGTTTTAATCTGGACACATTTCTTGTCAATAATTAGCTGAAAAATTAATACTTTCAGTTATAGGGAAAACCCCAAATACTTTGTAATTCGAGCCTGTTTCTCTCATGCCCACCCTATAATATTGGTTCCCACACTGTGTCGTGCATCAAAATCACCTGCGGGGTTGGCTCAACGAGTTTACTCCCCGGCTCCACACCCAGGAATCTGCCCTTAACACAACTCCTCGGGGGATCTGATGCAGGCTGAACCGGGCCCCCTAAAGGGGCGCTGCTGCCACTCGTTGCTCCGAGGTGCAACCCGCAGGCCCTGGAGCAAAGGCGCGTCTCGCAGAGGCCGCGCCACCTCAGCGGCGGTAGCGGCCATTCGTGTGCACCGACCCCACCCGCCCCCGTCACGAGGCGGCGTCCGAGGAGGAGCTTGTCCTCGGGCGTGCCGGCAAGGTTAGCCAGCAGGGACCCAGGAACCAGAAGCGCCAGGTGGCGCCCGGTCTCGGGCAGAGGGGAGAAGGAAGTGACATTGGACTCCGGCCATGTGCCGCATGCCTTCCAGAAGCCGAGTAATCCCTACAGTGCGAAGAGCGCGGGGTTATTCCATTTCTTCTGGAGAAACAGGATCAGAGAGATGAAGTCACATGGCATGGAGGTGAGAGCCTGGTATTTGGGGGGCCAGTACCCTACCCTTGCTTCCCTCCCTTCCCCCTCAGGCACGGAGAGCTGTGTCAACCACACTCCTCAGTGCATTTGCACCATTGGTCCACGCCGCGCCCTTTTCTTGTTTTGTTTTAGCGCGAGAATTTATTCTTTGCCATCCCCCCAGCCTCACTCGCACCCCCTCCCTTGCATGTCAGCCGCTGGGGGTGGGGTGGGGGTGTCGTGTGTCACCGGGCCTTCGCGTATCTCTGTGGACTCCACCGTGCCGTTTGCAAAGGCTGACACACGAGACCGCCACCACAGATACCGCGGCCAGACGTTTTAGGGGTACTGTTATTGAAGGAGACTTTCTGGTGGTGGTTCTCTTCCAAAGACAGAAGAATTTCTTTTTGAAATTTATTTATTTATTATTATTATTTTTGTTAGGATGGGAGGTTTGGGTTAACACCTAAGAAGCTATTATTAGACCTGGGAAAGTGAATGCTCTTAAAACAATCTCTGGCTACAGCTGCCGTTGGGACTGAAGGGATGCAGAGGCCTCACCACACGCACTGAGAGAAAAGGCGCGGCTTGTTTTAACCCGTACTGACCACACGGGGGCGCTTTAGGCCTTCCTGTTCAGTCCAGTCGCCCCTCTCCTGATATTAATGGCGCCCATGCAAGGACGACGACCGCACTTTTGCCCAGTGACCGGCCCCCCCTTCTTTCAGACAAGATCACCAAATGTGGTCATCTGAACTAGCCTTTGTCACTAAAATTAGTGTTAATTTAAAGTTAAGTAGGAGGACATTGCCAGATCCCGTTGTGGAAGTGGCTTGTGTGTAACAGGTTGTTATCTTTGCAGCTGTAAGAAAGGATTAAATTTGCAAATAAGCCCCAGACTGCATATGTTTTACTTTACAGTAACACTAAATATAATTCGTGTCCAAGTTTGGAAGGGAAAAGGTGCTATTTTATTGGGGGGGGGGTCTTTGAGCTCTTTAAAAATTTTTTTATTATTGAAAATTTCAAACATATGTAGAAAAAAATAGTATGGTGAACCTGAAACATTATTACTTATTCATATATGCCATACCCAATTATAATTATCAATGCCTGGGAAATCCTATCTCAACTCCACAATGCAATTTTTTTTTTTTTTTTTTTTTAGTGGGACAGGATCTCACTTTGTTCCCTGGGCTAGAGTGCAGTGGCATCATCATAGCTCACTGCAACCTCAAACTCCTCCCTCAGCCTCCCAAGTGGCTAGGACTACAGACACATGCCACCACACCTAGCTAAATTTCTTTTGTTTTAATTTTTTTGTAGAGACAAGGTCTCATTTTTTTGCTCAAGCTGGTCTCAAACTCCTGGCCTCAAACAATCCTCTCACCTCAGCCTCCCAAAGTGCTGGGATTATAGGACTGAGCCACCATGCCCAGCTTTCAATGTTATTTTGATCTAAATCCCAGACATCTTACCTGAAATACTTCACTATGTACCTCTAAAAGATACGATAATCGCAATTTTATTAGCTCACCCAAATAATTAAAATTAATTCCTTAATGCCATCAAATATCTAGCCATGTTCACAGATTTTGGATTGTCCTATAACTTTTTTAATAGTTTAATTGCAATCTGAATATAGTCTAGACATTGTGATATATCGACATTTCTCTTACATCTCTTAAGATTCATGTGATTTTGTTGTTGTTAAAGAAACCATGTATTTTGTCCTGGAGGATTTCCCACAATTTTGATTTTGCTGTTGACTTCTAGCGGTGGTGTTTCACATATTTTCCTATCCTTTATAATTCCTGTAAATTGGGGGTTTAGAACTAGAGGCTTGGTCAGATGCAGTCTCTCTCTTTCATCTTTCTGTCTCTCTATTTAATCTATACTTGTTTCTCTTTTTATCAATTTATCAGCCATTATTATCATCCATAGCAGTTGCAAAGTGGTGATACCCTAATTCTTTTTATTAGCTGGAGTACTTCTGTAAAGAGACATTGTCTCATCAACTATTTAACTCTCTTAGATTCCAATCATATAAGAAAGGGTAAGTATTTGAGGCTTTCCCTTTATTTACTAGTTTTCTCAACAATGTGTTGATTACTAGCATTTAGCAAAGGTGATCAATAAGGTTTTTGTTTCTGTATCATTATGAATTCATGGATTTAAACATGTTTGATGTCTTTCAACCCATTGCAGTTACTGTATTATCTTTGCCCCATGAGGGTATATTCAGATGGACTTCTGCATGCTCTTGTCATGATTCAAGTAGTTACTGAGAGCTTTGCTGCAATTTGATATGGTGAGAGGTTCTGGGCTCATCTTGCACATTTTTTGGCCCAGCCCTGGAATCAGCAATTTCTTCTGGTTCTTTCTGTAATTAATGATAGTTAAAGGCCACACCTGGGTGTGCCCCACACACTTTATGAAAAAAAGCTGCTTTTCAACTCCTGAGAATAGAAAGGAGAAGGGGACCAGGCACCATCAGACAACTTGTGCATTTGGTGGTGAGATCAGGCGGCAGGCTGCCTTGCGTGCTCAATTGTCCTTCCATTTTTGTTTTCTTTGTACAGCCCAGCCGAGGCTGCTGCGACAGTATGGTCAGCAATGGCCTGAGGACTGCTGCCCGTCAGCTTTCCCAGAATGTTGGGTACACTTGGAACATAGCGCAACTGCAGATGGTTGCTTGACATGGTGGAAAGATTGGGGCATTGGGATCACTAACACCTAAATCTAGGTTGTAGCTGGCCACTTACTACCTCTGTGCCATGGCCAAGTTATTTAAGATCTCTGAGCCTCAGCCTTTTAATCTGTAAAATGGAATTAATAACATCTACTCACACACTTTTTTTTAATCTGGAAAATGGAATTAATAACATCTACTCACACATTTTTTTGGAGAAGATTTAATGGAGATGATTTTTTATAGCTTAATGAGATTAATCTATAAAGAACCCAACACAGTACCTAACGCATGGTAAATATATAAGCAGTTAATATGGGTTATTACCCTATACCCCCAAATAATAAATTGGGGATGATCATTTTAACCCTAATTAGGAATCAGCTAATCTATTCCTAAGTGAATCAAGCATCATGCCAGCGTGAAACAAACAAATAATGAGGAAGAAGTCTGGACAAGGAAGCAGGTGAGCTGTTTGCTGGTCTGGTGTTGTCTATTATATCAAGGTCTAAAACTTTTTGTCTTTAGGTAGATTTTTTAGGGTAAGTACTTTCCCACTTCTCATTGCCCAGCTAATTAGTGGCAAACATAGTAATGCTTCAGTTTGTAAATTCAGGCCAGGAGTTCACTTCATAAGCATTAAGCTGCAAAAGCCAGGCCCAGGTGGAAGGGCACAAGAGGCCACCAGGTCTCCTAGAGTCTCCGACATCACCTTTGTTCCTGTTCGGTTGCCTGGGAAAATACCTTCTACATTCCGTATGTAAATATCTCTATATAGAGTCATATCTGCCTCCAGCACTTTCATGTCTTTTGGGAGGAGGGGAGCAAATATTACAAAGGAAGAGATTGATCTATTATGATACACGGAATGGAAGTATTCTTGTGTATCACATCATTAATATGCAGATAATATATTCCAAGGCTCACTGTAATGGTCAGAATTAGTTCCTTCAACTGCTGTTCCTGTAGTGCTGGACGCATACATTTAGGCACACTTACCTTACCACGCTGTATTCTTTGTTTAGTTAACTGAGGGTGAGAACTACTTATTTATCTTATTTAAAATATCAAGTGCCTAGGGTGGTAGCTGTTACATAAAAGCCTAAAGATATATCTTTAGCTGGGCGAGGTGGGTTGCACCTGGAATCCCAGCTACTAGGGAGGCTGAGGGGGAGAAACACTTTAGGCCAGGAGTTTGAGACTAGCTTGGGCAACATAGCGAGACCCCATCTCTAAAAAAAATAAAAATATATACATTGTTAATGGTGGTCACTGAAGTCTCTTAAGATCTTTCAATTTTTTTTTTCATTATAAAAGTAACATATTCAAATTCTACAAAATTCCAAAAATAGAGACAAGAAAAGAGATTAGTGGTAATCTCATCATCCATACAACTGCCATGAGCATTTTCTCTCTTTTGGTACATAATAGAATTTAAGAAAGTATAATTTACATGCTTTATTGCATTTTTCTTAACCTAACATAATGTCATAAGCATTTATTATGTTGCTATATAGTTATTATAATTATATTTAAATAACTGCAATACTTTGGACATTTAGTTTATTTCCCATTTTTTCTGATGTAATAGTGCTGTAATAAATACATTAGTACATATAATTTTTAATTTATTTTAAATTATTTCCCTATAAAAGAGTTAAAAATGTGGGATTGCTATATAGAAGGATATGCAGATTTTTATACATTTTTATGAGTATTAGCTATTACTCATAAAAATTTTGTATCATCTTATAATTCCATTGCACATGTATTTGAATATCTGTTTCATTACTTCCTGCTGAGCTGTAGGTGTTAATTTGATGCCTCTTATAATGACATAATGGAAAAATTCAATTGTATTTGATTATTTAAAAATTTTTTTTGTTTTTATTTTTTTGTAGATAAGGTCTCTTGCTATGTTGCCCAGGCTAGTCTTAAATTCCTGGCCTCAAGTGATCCTCCTGCTGTGGCCTCCCAAAATGATGGGATTACAAGCGTGATCTATCTTGCTCAGCCATGAATTTCAGTTAGATCTGAGCAATCATCTACTCCAGTGTTCTTCAAATTTTTCTTATAAAAACAGTAGTATGCATTTTTTCAAATGAAATTTTACACACCCCAATGTCTAAAACAGATTCAAAGACAAGTGCTCCAGTTGGAGTGTGATTGGAGGGTCCCTTAAGCCCTACGACTCAACTTTCCCTCACCCCATGAGACTTCTCTAAGAAACTCTAGGGCTCTGTGCAACAGAGTTTGCAAACCGTGCATTTGCCTCTGCTGTGGTCTTACCCCCTTGGCAGATATTCTCGCTGAATCCCTGCAGAGGTAATTTAGTGATGTGTGGAGCCACCGTCTGTGATCTGGGAAGCAGCAAAGTGAGGGCTGCTAAGAAGTACTGTCTGCAAAATCCCTTTGGGGAGGTAGGCAAGGAGCGCTGCCTGTATGCGTGTGTGGGCAGTGCTGGGAATATTTCTGCTGGGAAGATGTAACCTCTCTCAAATAGAACAGCCTTTTACATTATTAAATAGTACACCTACCGTGGATATCTCAACATCTTTCTTACAAAGTGAAACAATAAGGGGTGAAATGATGCACATTATAAAAGGACCATCGGGTCTCCTTAAGTGGAATTTTCTCAGGAGTTTGTTTGCAGATCATTAAATACTTGATAGAGGGAGAAAAAAATAATTGATGTGTTCCAGGCCCTTGGTGTTTAAGTGGCAATCAGATATAAAAACAAAGCAGATCTGAAGTTATGCCTATATGTGTCTGATTTTTATATTTTCCATTTTACCAGCCAAGGAGTTAAAGTATGACACCTTGAAATTCGATATTCAGGTACTTGCCAATCTTTCAAAAGTTGTCTCTTCAATTCATATGCACCTGCTGGTGTTGCCTACGCAGTGCATATTCCACAGGCTTACTAGTCTCCCAGGGATCTTGTTAAGCATTTGGATTCTAATTAAGAAGCTCTGAAGTAGAACTGGGGCATCTTCACTTCTAACAATCTCTCAGGTTGTGTCAATGTGGTTGGTTTCCAGACCACACCTTGAGTAGTGATAGTCTAGAGAATCTTTCAACGGATTCATGAGAGAGTCAAAATTTCCTCCATCTTTCCTCTCTTAGAATGAATTAGGACCACTCTTTTCTTATACAGAGAATAGCATTCAAAAATTGGAATTACTTACTTGAATTAAATGGACACTGCCAACCATCTAACTAATGAATAAACTAACCTAATACACACATGCCAGGGGATTTTCCTGCTCCTCATAACGGTCTCATTCTCTCCTCCAAATAGCCTCTAAATCCCACTCTCTTACTTGTTATCTCCTCATCCCATGAGGTTCAATACAAGCACACCCACAGAGCTGAAAAGCCACTTAGTGAAGCAGACATTGAGCATGTGGAATGGTGCTAGGGTTTCTTATCCTCGGCACTATTGATGTTTTGGACCAGATAATGTTTTGTTATCGGGCTGTCCTGTGAATTTTAGATGTTTAGCAGCATCCCTGCCATCTACCCAGTAGATGCCCGCAGCATCCCCCCACTCATTTGTGACAATCAAAACGTGTCAAGTTATGGTCAAATGTCCCCTGGGAGAGTGGGGAATTGCCCTGGTTGAAAACCACTGCTTTAGACTGTCCATGGCTTGGGGAACAAACTGAAGAAACTTTTAAGTGGAGAAAGGAAGAAAGCAGCATTTTTGTTTGCCAGTTCTTAACACCAACAAAGTCAGGGACTCGGCACTGGGATCTCTGCTTCATTCACTGTAGAACTGAACTTCTGCATCTTTGCTGCCATGTCCCAATCCCTGTTTGGGTGCACCTCAGGAGTGAAACCCAAATCGCTTGCTGGAACTTAGCTGCAAGGGAGTCCAGGAATACTGTGGGATTTTAGTCCATTTTGTGTTCCCATAGAAGAATCCCCGAGGCTGGATAACTTATAAAGAAAAGAGGTTTATGTAGCTCACAGTTCTGTAGGCTGTACAAGAAGCACAGTGACGGCATCTGCTCAGCTTCTGGTGCTGGCTATTGTGCTGCATCAAAACCAGGCAGAGAAGGTCAAGGGGAAGCAGGTATGTGGGGCATGCCAAGAGAGACCAAACCCAAGGAGTGTCCTGGCTTTATTAATATAGCAACCCACTCTCCCAGGAGCTGATCTATTCCCCCTGGATAAGAATTCATTTGCTACCATGGGAACAGCGCCAAGACATTCATGAGGAATCTGCCCCCATGACCCAAACAACTCCCCCTAGGACCCACCTCCCAGCCACCATTCTGGGGATCAAATTTCAATGTGAGATTTCATGAGGACAAACAAACCACATCCAAACCATAGCAGGTGGTCAGCTTTTCACCTCTGCCAGGGAGGAAGGCCACAAGAAGAGTCTAGAATGAACGTTTGTGCGAGCCAGTCCATGGGTCCACCCTTCTCCCAAGCCTCAGACTTCTCAATAGTAACGAAGCCTGGAGACATTGCGTTTGGTCTATTAAAGCCTTTTATTAACAACAGGGCAGTGCTCTCAAAAAGCTATAAAATGATCATCTTCTTCTTCTCTACAAAAAGAATCAGTAAGATTAGAATTAATAGGGAAATACACAGGGCTGAAGCTGGATAATTCTTACCAGTCCCATTTTATGATCATTTGCTAAAGATTACAAAATGGGCCATCTATCAATAGAGTGTTCTTTGAAATTGTGACCTCATGAAAGATTGATAATAGTTGTTAATGCTTATAGAATGTATGTGCCAGGGACTGTTTTAAGGGCTTTATCTATATTAGTTTATTTAAACCTCTTAACATGTCCCCAAATAAGTTTTTACAGATGAGAAAACTGAGGTCCTGAGACCTTAAGTGTTTTGTCCAGGTCACCCAGCTGGAAAGTGGCAGGGCTGGGATCCTAATCCATGGAAATCTGATTGCAAAGTCTGCTTTCATAACTATGCTATAACTAATTATAAATAAATAGCTAACTATTCAATAAGACATCTTCTTATTACCTATAAAAGCTATGTGGTCCTAAGGGACAGGGGAGTTAAATAAACTGATATAGAAAAAAATGCAAGAGTCTGTCAATCACATTTGTATCATTTAAAAGGAAATAAATTATCTGAAATTTATAAATGACATTTTATTATATATATTTGGAGTTTTAAAATTAAGTTTGTACATAGGACCAAATATGGACCTAATGCTCCTTAAAAGTGATTGTTAAAAACTTTTTAGACTTACATATAGAATAAGATATATACATTGAACTTAAAATTTAAGGAAGAACAAAATGTCTTGAATTTGTAGCTTTGCACTTGATCTTTAACCAAAAGTCTGAGAAGCAATAAGTTTGTAACTTTAATAAATTGGATATTGATTTTTAAATATCAAAGCAAACCTCTGAAAAAGCCTTTCAATGCTCAGGCACTCTCCTTGAAGACATGAAAAATAAAAATGCCTCCACCCACCCGCCCATACCTGCAAACTCTCAAATACAAAATTGTTGAAGAAATAGCAAAGAGCTTCTCAGTGTCACCAATATGAAGGCAGATGGATTGATGAAAGGATAGCAGCAACCCTTGTCCTTTCTTCAAATAAGGACTCTATGTTTTCCAGTATGAGAGAAAAACAATCAAATGGAATATTCTGAACAATATGAATTTCAACACTTTTGGACTTCATACTCTGCTCTCTTTTCAGAAATATTTGGTTGAGTTTCACCACTCAAAGATCAAAACAGCAAAGCAACACCTAATAGCAATTATGAAGTCAATGTATTTCACAACAGACTCTTTAGTGCTGGTCGTAAACGCTTTTCAGCATGTTTCTTAATCTACTTATGCAAACGCAGGCCTTCAACTTTGAAAACTTCCATTTGAGGACAGGGCTAAATCAATATAGTGCTCATGAAAAATTCAGAGCAAGACTTTATTCATTTGAATTAGAATGTAATTGCTATTTTATTATAGTGATTCATATCTATTTTATAGATTCTGGAAACTTCTAACTGTAGAACTGTTTTTTTTTATTAGCAAAATAAACAAATATATTCAATGGAAAAACTATACAATCTAATGAAAATACTGATATATGAGGATTTCTTCAGTTGTAGAAACTACATTAATGTAGTTATGGAATTATATATAAAAACACATACCGATTTCCTCATTGAAATTGCGAACTCATGTTTTATTTGCAGGTGCATTTTGGTTTCTTTCCTAGAGCCAGGGCTGGCTCTTGGTCTTGCCCTTATCTGGGAGGGGGCAGGTTGTGCAGCAGGGGAGCGGTGCTGTTTCATGCCACTGCCTTGCCTGGCCATCAGAATCTTCGTCTCTAAAGGGAGGACATTAGAGATGGCTTTGGAAAAATGTCCTGGCACTCACACGGCATTGTTCTGGAGTTGATTATTCAGAATTTGTCCCTGTATGTGGCAAAGACAGTGGTGAAATTGTAATAACTCCATTCACAACCATTTTTGCAGCCTCTCTTAGGATAGCTAGGTGGTTTTGCTTCTCTGAGCAAAGCTCTCTAGCCCCAGAGAAGATACTGAACTTCAGTTTTCCATCTGTAAAGTGGAGGGATTCATCTCTCCCTCATTGGATTGGGAGAGGGTGCAGTGATGGGGAACTTGGCACAGTGCTTGACTCATGGCACAGTGCTCAGTGTGTGGCCATAATGAAGAGCCACTAGGCAACACTGACAACACAAAACTGGGTCCTTGCTTAGTGAGAAAGAAAGGTGATTTGAGTCTCTCGTTAGCAATTTCAAGGCTCTTTCTAGAAATCCTCTCCCACTTAGTGCTGTCCCCCCTTCACCCAACTTCTCTTTAAATAAGGTACCAAGTATGTGAGTGCTCATTCCTTCCCTGCTCCCCTGCCCTCCAACAAAACCTCTTCATAAGAGGGAATCTCATAGCCTCTTGAGCCAAGCCATTGTTTTATTTCATTTTATTTTATAATTTTTCCAGGTTTATTGAGGTATAATCAACAGAGAAAAGTTGTATATATCTAAGGTATACAATTTGATCTTTGATATACAGATACATTGTGAAATGGGCAGCACAATCAAGCTAATTAACGTATCTATCACCTCACATGGTTGCATGTGTGCGTGTGGTGAGAACATTTAAGATTCACCCTCTTAGCAAATGTCAAGGATTCAGTACAGTATTGTTAACTCAAGTCACCAAGCTGTACATAAGATATTCAGAATTTATTTAATTTGCATAACTGAAACTTCGGACCCCTTGATTAACATCTCCCTTTGAAAGGGCTGCATGGCTTTAGGCCAAAAAAGTAGAGCTTAAATCCCGTATTTCAGGTAGTAGGAAAAAAGTGGGAGAGTCATTTGAGGGTTTCAGACACTAGTCTGGACTCTGGAAACTACACTCACCATTATTCATCTTCTCCACCTACTTGTAAAACTGGCCCCACTAGGCTGAGTGGTTTCTGGCACTCTCCTCCCCACGAAAACTGTTTCAGAGGTTAGAGTGACCTCTTTAGAAATGAATTATTCAGGACTGTCAAATCCGTCAGAAGGCATAATTCAAAAATCTTCGGGCATGTGTGGGGTGTGGAGTAATTACCAAACAGAATCCTACATTTTAATTTGAGCACAGTAACTTTAAAACTTTGGAAAGTAAAAAAGGTGCTTGATTTTTGTGGATGTGTGGTGTGCATATATGTGTTTAAGCGTGTGTGACTCTGTGTGCGTGCGCGTGGTAAGTATGAGTGTGTGTGAGGTGATGTGTGTGGCTCTGTGTGTGTGTATTGTGTGTATGTGGTGCGTATGACTCTGTGTAGGTGTGTGCAGTGTGTGTGTGTGATGTGTGACTGCGTGCGTGTGATGTGTGCGTGGAGGGTGTTTTGACCTCTGCTGAAACAGCAGTCCAGGTGACGGCAGCCTCCTGTTCAACCACGGAACAGATTGTTTTCCTCCGAATTCCTGGGCCACCGCCGGAGGCCCGAGCCAGGATTACTATCTGCGCGGTGGAGAGGGAGTTCATTCCAAATAAACATTGTTTGTCAGGCTGACAGATCCCTGAGAGGAACATTAGTTTGCATTCCTATTTAATAAAAGTTCCCAAGAAAACTAGTGGAGAATATAATATGAGCTCAAAATGCCTCAGCCAGAGTGAGGGTAGGGTGGAAGGGACCACCTGAGTGTTAAACTCCGTGCGATGCTGGATGTGTCTTTCTTAGACTTCTCTTGAGAAGTGGTTTGGGCTGTGTCGTAGCATTTGCTTCCCTGGCCAAAGGCCACTTGCTCCTTTCTCCTCTGGCTTTCCTTCTGCGCCATCGCCTGTCACTCCAGGTATTGCTAATGCAGCACCTGCGCCAGCATCCCATGCCCGCAGGCCGGCCCTGCCCGGTGGGGCATGTTACTGTCTAACGCTAAGAAAACGGGGAGGTCTGGAGCCAGCAGAGGGAGCTTTCTGTCCAAATTGCAACTGCTTTCAAATTTGCAGCACGGATTCATATTCTCCTTTTAAAACTTTAGAAGGAATTTGCAGGCAGCCTGGCTTTGTGCATCAAATGGCATGTGTAATTCCATATCCGAGGCGCACACTTAATGTTTCTCATGAGTGCCTTCCACGGGTGAGTGTGCCACGGAGCGAGAACGTCAAACTCCTGCATGTTGATTTCAGGTTAATTTTCTGAATCCTGTTTCACCGTCCAGCCCGCGCTGTAAAGCCATGGTGCGAGACTGGACTCTCCATGAACTTTCTTGCTCTTTGTTCCTTCATTTGTAAAACCAGGCTGCTACGACCATGAGGTAGAATAAACAATGACCTCAGCGACATAACACATCTCAGCGCTAAAGCCGAAACAGGATCAGAGAATAACAGCACCTCAAAGCTGGAAAGAGCCCGGGGTGGGGTAGCACTTGATCCAAGCCCGCTTCTGAGCAGGCAGAGAAGCTTCCAGGAGGGGAGGGCACTCTTCACGTGGCAGGAGTTCCAGGACTTACAACTGTAGCCCGTTGTCCCACGTATTGGGTTTCTGCAGCCTTGTGTGTGTGACTCTGAAAAGCCACATTTTTTTAGCTCCAGGGAAACGAAAAATGAGCTATCTGGTGTGGCTTATGATGGAACTCATGTGCTTCCATCAAAACAGCACCATTCCAAACAGCAGCAGCAATGGCCAGCCGTATTCCGTTTCTATTCCATCTGCAGAATTCGCCATTTATGTGATCTTTCATTCAACAAATCCATTTTGAGCTCTTCCTGTGTGTCTGTTCCTGGGCTACCTCATGCGGCTGGGGCCACACAGCGAGCCCGGCCTGCGACAGCTTGCAAGCAGTGCTGGCCGAATGCAGGCGGTTTGACCTTCTTTTATGTTCTCCTCCTTTCATTTCCACGGGTCTGGTGTTCTGAGTCTCCGCACTGCACTCTGATGCCCACAGAGTCACTGTTTCGTTTGCTTTCAGTGCTGCCACAGGGGCGATTCCCCAAACCTTCCCAACTCTCCGCCTTGCAGGCCCGCGGGAGGTTTGCACTTCCCAGCCTGTTGGGGTGGAGTGGGGCCATGTGGCTGGTTCCAGCCGGTGACCCGTGAGTGTGACGCGTTTCACATGTAGTTCAGAAGACCTAGTCCCAGTTCCATGCCCCTTAGACAAGGGCTCCAGAGAAGGGATGGAGGCTGCACCTCAGCTGGCCCGCTAAGGGACTGCCATGAGAAGAGCCCTTTGCTGACCCTCAAGGGCCATGTGTTCTGAGTGAGAAACCAGCCACTGGCTGTTTCCTGCAGGCAGCCCATCCCACCTGATTACCTCATTCAGAACGTAGCAGCTGGGTTTCTGCTCTATTTGGGCTACTTGCCAGCATACATTTGTTTATCTATTCATCAATTCTATAGGTATGGTACCCAGTGCCTTCTGTGCGTCAGGCACAGTTCTGGGGAGTCAGCTGTGAACAGAGTCAACAATCTGCCCCTCCCTTGAGCTTACCTTCCAGTGGAGAAGAAGAGGTGTGATTTCACCAAACAAGGAAAACAAGCAGAAAATAAAAATAAAAACGCACAGTCCACTGGGCTTTGCCATTGACGAGACCACTCCTGATACATCCTGACATTTCAGAGTCCCTTGCAGAAGACTGAAAGGTGACAACACTAGAAACCCCAAAGTGTCATCCATCTGGATAATTCCGGAAGGGAACATAAAAGCCCAGAAAAAGCCCAAAGCATACGCACTTGCTAGGGACCACAGATGATGCTTCAAGACTGTTTGTCAGGTGAAGGAAGCAGCATGGCCATCCCGAATCCATCACATAGAATTCTAAGACTGAGGGAGTTTTCCCCACACCTCTGCTTTCCCCAACTCCTGCTCTCCCTCAGCTCGATCTACCCTTTTCTTTTGCTGCATAGGCAGGGGCAGGAGTTAGTAGCAAATAAAAAGCTCAGTGGTCTTGGGGGGAGTGGGGGGACCATCTGTGAGCAAGGTGTGATGTCCCCTTCCCCTTTTCCCCTCAACCTCAAGGACAGCGAGAACAATTTAGCATCATCTTCAAGCAGAATTCCAGTCCTCTGCTGTCTAGTTTATGTGGTTCTGGTCACTTCCCTCTATGAACCTCAGTCTCTTCCTCTAAAATGGGAAGAGTAGCTATCTTAGTATCACTGTGGAGGCAAGAGGCCATGTGAGGCCAGGCGCGGTGGCTCAGGCCTGTAATCCTAGCACTCTGGGAGGCCAAGGCGGGCAGATTGCTCAAGGTCAGGAGTTCGAAACCAGCCTGAGCAAGAGCAAGACCCCATCTCTACTATAAATAGAAAGAAATTAATTGGCAAACTAATATATATATAGAAAAAATTAGCCAGGCATGGTGGCATATGCCTGTAGTCCCAGCTACTCGGGAGGCTGAGGCAGGAGGATTGCTTGAGCCCAGGAGTTTGAGGTTGCTGTGAGCTAGGCTGACGCCACAGCACTCACTCTAGCCTGGGCAACAAAGTGAAACTCTGTCTCAAAAGAAAAAAACAAAAATTAATAAAAAAAAGAAGAAGAAAGAGGCCATGTGAGCAGTATGCAGCACACACAAAACACTTACTGGTAGCCATTATTTTTTGAAGGTAAAAAGTTTTTCTCCAAGTGTGTTGGAATCTACTGCTACTTCTTATTCCTGAAGAGGATGGGAGGAGATGAGCTCATGTTGTTGTCATCCACCCCCAAATAAGAATGACACACATTGGTGTACACAATGCTCCTCTTTGTTGTTAGGCTGCTATGATTGTTTCTTGAGAGATCTGCTTCCTAGGTAGCATCAACTTTTATATTTCAAATAAAGAAACATCTATGAGAATGGACGTCTGATTGTGTATCAACAGGGTGAGTTTTTAAATACCTGGATTATGGGGATTCTAAATGCTAAGTTCTGGAGTTGTGTTTTGAACTCATGAATGAAGAAATACTCCTAGTGGTGTTTGTTAGTTGGTATTTTAGGGAACTAAACATCTAGTGGAAATATTTAGACCTATTCCGTCTGTGGCTGTGAACTCCGGGGGACTGACTTAAGCCTGGGAGGTGTGAACTCGTGAATGCTCCTCTGTGCTGAATTCCAGTAGACCTGTGGGCTGCCCTACTCGAGAACTCAGATCGGCTCTTTTGCTTATTGCATAGGAGAGATACCCTGGAATTCAACTCCCTGAGCAAGCACCCATCTGATCAGAGTCCAGGCAGTTGTATGCATGGAAACAACCCTGACCGTTTGTTTCTTTTTTCAGTGGGTTGGTTAAAGAATGATGACAACTTGGGCACATTAGGCTGTAGAAGACCTATTTCCTTCTAGAAAATGGGTTCTTGTTTTACATATGCCAGGAGACCACATGTAGGTGTTGGCATTTGGTATTTTAGACGATAGATAATAAAAGATGCTAAATCAAGTCAATGCTCATTGCCATCACTCTAATGGAGTGTTGGACATTATTGCGATAATGTCCTTAAAATAACAGAGTAAAAAATGAAAAACTCTCCAACCACAGCCAGTTAACTTCCTTATATAAAAATGTAGGTTCTTTTTTTATTAGGCCACAAAACTATTTCAAGCAAATGAAAACCAAATGTGTACCCAAAAAAGAGCCCATGTGTATTTTCAAACTGTTTATACCTCAATGGTCCATGCCTTTGGGCTGTGGAGCAAGGAGCGGCCAAGTCTCCCTCTTTCTTTTGTGCCTTTAGTAGGGAATAAAATACATGCCTGTTGAGAACATGTTTGTGTCATCGTATTAAACAAACGATGTACCAAAATAGCCCCAAACGTTTTGAACAGAACCATTTTAATATTAGGTTAAAAACTACCAAAATAGTAAATTCACGATCATTAAGCTCCAAATATTATGGAAGAGAACATTTCTTTAGATAGGGAGATAAGACTTATTTTTTAATGGTCCTAAAATTTGAATATCTCTGATTTCTCCAAGTCTGATGAGCAAGACCTGTGGCTCTCTTAATCACTAAAGCAAATGGAATTCAATGCTCTAAAATTAAAATTTCCCCTTTAAATCCGTAAGGACTTTTTTATGCCAAGAAGATACGTGGTGGGGTAAGACGCGAATGAGAGTATGAGCCGGACAGCAAACAGTCAAGGAAACAAATTAGATCCTACAAACGCACACGCATGTCGATGCTGCACTTGCGTGCACACATCCTCACGCACAGCCGCCACTTGTAGGGGTAAGTTCACATCATGTCAACCTTTGGAGAGGTTGACATTTTTATGTCAGAAATTGACCAAAATCGCATTTAATGGCAAATATTTTGAAGAAAGTTTCTTTAAGTTCCGTATGTATTGCTTTTTGAGTCCTTCCCGCTCTCTTTTCCAAGACTGGATGCACATAACGCTATCTTCTTGGCAAGCGAGCTGCTGTGGCGAACGCAGTGCCATCAGTAAAGGAGCAATTAAATGCCCTATTATGTACGGGCAAAGCAGGCTGGCCACAGTCCAACATGAGCCTTCCCCGGCCTCGGTATTTATTAGACTTCGAGTTACCCTTGTTCACATTCATCTTAATAACAGCTACAAGAGGTGCCAAAGAACAGATTTGTTGAATACTTGACGCCTGTTTTTCTCGCCATTAAAGCATCAGCTCTGATTAGGAGAAGCACTACATCCAGCAGGAGCCAGAGCCTGTAGTGGCATTTGGTGGGGGATTTCAAATGCACAGATGTGATCTCTGAGCAATGGAAAATCAAATGAGCTGGAGTTGGACGAAACCAGATGTAGAGCCTCCAAGCTCAACCAAATGAGTTGTAAAGAGGCAGTTGTTCTGTGGAGGTAAAGTGATCCAAGAGTTATACATCTGATGGTGAATTAAATAGGACTTACCCAGCCCACGCAATGCATCATCTTGAGGTTAACATCTCTGCTTCCCTAAGATGAGGAAATCATCTCAGCACAAGTGCTTTAATGGGATGTAAAGAGGATAATAATTTGTCATAGCCTTGGAGAAGCAGCATCTGAATGGGTCCAGATTTTGGGCTGTCTGCTCCGCTTACCACTTCACTCGGAGGTTGTATAATTCAAGGGAAATGATTCATGCTAACCCCAAAATTTTTAAACCAGAGAGACAGTGTTTTCCCAGTAGAGTCGACTCTTTCTTCTTGATATGAATGTTCTAGAGAACCAGCGTGTTTTCAGGGGATCACTTATATTAAGTCTTGGATTGGAACAAACATTTTGAGGACGCTGTCACATGGCCTCATGAACGGCTCCTTGCTCTGACATAGATACAGCTTCCTAGAGAACGAACTCTGAGGCCCCAGCACAAACAGTCCGTCTCACTTGATTTGGCATAACTTTACCTGTTCTATCATAGTATCAATGAATGAAAGCCCCAATCCTTCTGTTTGTTCCCTCTGCATTTGTCTTTTTCAGTTCAACATCCTTTCCTAATATGTTAAAAATCCCATTGACTGTGGGTCCCCAAAGCATTTTTTTTAATTCCACCTGTGCAGTATGGATTCAGGATAGCTTCTGCCTATAGGTGGTGGCTCCTTCCCAACTCCAGAAGGTGTTGTCCTTAGATCTGGCTTCTCACCAAGAGTTTGGAAATCTACTGCTTTTTGGATCTGCAGCCCAAAGCATGGTAAGAACCTTTGAAATTTATTCTCTTAGCAATTTTGAAATATATAATGCGTTATTATTAACTATATTCACCATGAATATAGAACTAAAAATTCCCAATTAAAATTTCTCCTGAAATTTTATACCCTTTGACCATTATTTTCCTGTTCCTTCCCCAGCCCCCAGCCCTGTAATCACCATTCTACTTTCTGCTTTTATGGGTTCAATTGTTTTAGATTCCACATGCAAGTGAGAACATGTGGTATTTGTTTTTCTGTGCCTGGCTTATTTCACTTAGCATAATGTTCTCCAATTTACATCCATGTTGTTGCAAATGACAAAATTTCCTTCTTTTTAAAGGCTGAATACTATTCCACATTTTCTTTCTTTGTTCATTCACCGATGGACACTTAGGTTGACTTGATAGCTTGGCTATTGTGAGTAGTGCTGCAATAAACAGGGAGTGCAGATATCTCTTTGACATACTGATTGCATTTCTTTGGATATATACCCAGTAGTAGGATTGTTGGATCATATGGCAATTCCATTTTTATTTTTTTAAGGAACCTCTATACAGTTTTCCATAATGGCTGTATTAATTTACATTCCCAAGGACAGTATACAAGGGTTTCCTTTTCCCTACATCCTCACCAATACTTGCTATCTTTTGTCTTTTTGATAACAGCCATTTTGACGAGTTTGAGATGGTATCTCATTGTGGTTTTAATTTGCATTTTCCTAATGATAAGCAATGTTGAGGAGTGTTTATATGTCTATTGGTAATTTGTATGTTTTCTTTTGAGAAATGTATATCTGGTTCTCATTTAGTTGGGTTTTCTTGTTTTCTTGGTATTGAGTTGTTTGAGCTCCTTATACATTTTGGACATTAACCTCTTATTGCCTGTATGACTTGCAAATCTTTTCTCCCATTCTGTAGGTTATATCTCTACTCTGTTAGTGGTTTCCTTTGCTGTACAGAGGCTTTTAAGTTTGATGTAATTCCTTTTGTCTATTTTTATTTTTGTTGCCTGCACTTTGGGGATCAAATCCAAAAAATCGTTGTCCAGATGATATAATTTTTCTCCTATGTTTTCTTCTGGTAGTTTTACAGTTTCTGGTTTTACATTTATGTCTTTAACTTGTTCTGAGTTGATTTTGTATGTGGTGTGATCTAAGGGTCCAATTTTGTTCTTCTACATTTAGATATACAGTTTCCCAACATCATTTATTAAACAGACTATTCTTTTCTCATTATATATTCTTGGCATCTTTATTGAAAATCAATTGGCTATACACCCATTGGTTCATTTCTGGGCTCTCTATTCTGTTCCCCTGATCAATGTTTTTATTTCTTCCCCAAGTAACATGCTGTTTTAATTATAATACTAAAGCTTTGTAAAATAGTTTGAAATCAGGTAGTATGATACCTACAGCTTTGGTCTTTTTGCTCATGATTGCCTCAGATATTCATATTTTCTTGTGGTTCTTTCTGTATGAATTTTAGTATTGTTTTTTCTATTTCTATGATAAAAGACATTGGAAGTTTGATAGGGATTGCATTGAATCCGTAGATCACTTTGAGTAGTATGGACATTGTAACAATATTAATTCTTCCAGTCCATTAACATGGGATGTCTTTCCATTTATTTGTGTCTTCTTCAATTTCTTTTATCAATGTTTTGTAGTTTGCAGCGTACAGGTCTTTCATTTCCTTGGTTAAATTTATTTCTAAGTATCTTGTGTTTTTTTTGTAGCTATTATAAATGAAATAGTTCTGTTGATTTCTTTTTCAGATAGTTCATTTTTAGTGTAATGTCTTTTTGTGTGTGTTGCTTTTAATTCTGCAACTTTGCTGTTTTTGGGTGGAGTTTGTAGGGTTTTCTATATGTAAGATTATGTCATCATCAAATAGTGACCATTTCACTTCTTCCTTTTCTATTTGAATGCTTTTTATTATTTTGTCTTGCATAATTGCTCTGGTGAGGACTTCCAATATTATGTTGAATAGAAGTGGTGAGAGTGGACATCTTATATTGTTCTAAATCATAGAGATTGGAACAATATAAGAGAGAGGAAGATGAGATTGGAAGATGCTTACAATTTTTCACTATTGAGTATAATGTTAACTGTGGGTTTCTCATATATGACCTTTACTGTGTTAAGGTACATTCCTTGTCTACCTAATTTGGTGAGTTTATTTTTTTTAATGATGAAAGGATGTTGAATTTTGTCAAATGGTTTTTCTGCATCTTATGAAATGATCATATGAATTTTGTCCTTGATTCTATTAATGTGATAAGTCACATTTATTGATGTGAATATTGAACCATCCTTGCACCCCAAGGATAAATCCCACTTGATCATGGTGGATGATCCTTTAAATGTGTTATAGAATTCAGTTTGCTAGTATTTTGTTGAGGATTTTTGCATCTATGTTCATCAAAGAAATTCTTATATAAGAAAAACAAAATTCTTATATAAGAAGTTTTTCTTATATAAAAAAAGTTTTTCTTATAAAAACTTCTTATATAAGAAGTTTTTCTTATATAAGAAAAAATTCTTCTTATATAAGAAATTCTTCTTATAGAAGAAAAACAAAATTCTTCTTATATAGAAGAATGGTAATTAGTTACAGTAGCCCTAGGAAATTAATACATTGGCTTTCTCTGACACCATTTCAGCAGTAGAAGGGGAGGTATTATCTCTTATTGCTAACTAGAGGTAGAAGTACAGGTTCACCAATTGTCCACCGCTGACAACAAAGAAGGTGAACAACAAAGAATGGTGCTGAGCAAGGGTGGAATTTCTAGCTGCATTGGTGGCTCCTGACACTGCAATAGACTTATCCTTCTTTTTGGCTGGGTGATGGTAAAAGTCTTAACTCTCCACTAGGCCTCCTCTGATACCACTCCAGTGGGGAGAAGAAGGGAGTACCTTATTATTTCCAGGTGGTGGAAATCCAGGCTCCCTCTTTGGTATCCACTGACTCTGTGGTTAGGGAGGGAGTAGGTGGTTGTAACCAGCTGATGGGATGAAAGTCCTGGCTAATTAGTTGTCCTTCTTTTACACCACAATGGCAGGGGCATTGGCATGCTTGGTAAGTTCGATGAAATTCCCTACTCTGCCTCTGTTAGTATAAAAGGGTTGGGTTATAGGTTTTCTATGGTATTTGGCTGACCTAGGGTGGCTATTATCTAAAGTCTTTTCCTTTGATAGGTTGTCACTTTCCCACTCTTCTGACTACTAAGGGCAGGTTTTTGTTGGGGCTGTTTTTTGGTCTGCTTCAATTGACATTTTGGGGTGCCTGGCTTCTTTGTCTCCAAGTCTGAAATATATTAGTATGAGGCAAAAAACCCAGAGAGGTTGCCACCATGTCATTCCTCCAGTTCCTAGCCAGTCAGACTTCTTCTCCTCACATTTCAGAGTCTTTTTATATTTGTTTTCTATGTAATGTCCAAAATTTTAGTTGCACTTAGTAGGAGGAATTGGGAAAATCACATCTACCTTGTCTTCCTGGAAGTAGAAATCTTTATAATGTATTTGATATCACTATTCTGAGATCCACTTATAAACTCTGCAATAAACCTCCATTTCTTACTTCCTTAACTAGAGACAATAGCTTTTGAATCCCCATTTTGTAAGAGAAGCACATTTAATGTTTCCAAATAAAGTATACCACAGACAGAAAAATCCCATTCTTACTATTCCTTTTAACTTTCTTATCTCTGTCAGCAATATATTTAATTTTTATACTGACAAGACCAATAATATTGTTTTGGAAACATAATTGGAACTGCTATGATTTCTCTATAGGTTAATATTAAGATTTAGAAATCAATAAAATATTTTCTTATTATTATGACTATGTAGATAAGTGTTGCTT
Organism: Mirza zaza; assembly: GCA_008750895.1. Classification (NCBI taxonomy): domain Eukaryota; kingdom Metazoa; phylum Chordata; class Mammalia; order Primates; family Cheirogaleidae; genus Mirza; species Mirza zaza. The sequence goes on along the minus strand of VSMD01138819.1, from coordinate 21,535 downwards.
ACTTTAAGCCTAGTAATCACCTAGGGTTAAATAATTTTCTTCTTTGTGGATTAAATATCATAACATTGTGGTATTCATTGCAGAAAGTTCCTTGTTTAAATTTTAAGTATATCTTCTTTTTCTAACCTTCATTCCTTTTGGCATTTAATCAAATTTTTCTAAGTTCCAAATCATTCAGTCTCCCTGATTCTCCAATCTCAGCTAGTTTTTTTCTACCTAATTTACATTTGGGATTAGATCCACTCTTTTTTCAGGAAAGATTAAGAAAGTGGATCTAATTCAGAAGATACATTTTCTTAGAAAATTATTCTGGAATAATTTATATGTATATAAATTATTAGATATATCAATATAGATATATAGGGAGAATATAAACGATTTTAGATTATTATATATAATCTAATCTATGTTTTCTTCTTTCATTTTGGTTTTCCCCTTATTTTCTTTGCATGCGCCTCCATTAAATTCCCAAGAAGGGAAACTTTCTGAGACCTTTATATCACTTAAGAGTTTTTTCTTACAGGCAACATAAGCTTACTTTTTGTATCTTAAGAGAAAAGAGAATAACTGGAAGAATATTGATATTTCAGAGAGTTGATGTCTGTCCATAAGACCAGGAGTAGGAACAAGGGGAACCAAGAAAGGGTGCCCCTGTTCTGCTGTTGTTGACATCACTGTGAAGAGAAGGAGCTCCAAGACTATTTAGTCTTTACATTCATGGTTCAGTGGAGAGGAGTCATTTTGGTTGAACCTTGATCATGGGCTCATACTGTAGCATAGATCAGGTGGCAGAAAGGGGAGGGGATTAGCCCCTCAGCTTTAGGAATGGTGAGTGGGCAGGTGGACATAGCAGTCAGGAATTTCCTTCCACTAAGACTGTGCATAATGAGGGAGAGGTAAAGATCTGTAAGAATATCATGATCCTATTAGGAAGGAACTTAGGTGCTGGGAAGCTCAAACCTGGCAAATCAAGTAGCCCTTACATGATTTACCCTTTACTCATACTTGTTTGAGAGACGTGAAGACTGAGAATGATTTGCCATGGTTGTGGAAGGCATTGTTCCATTGTCTTCTAACATGCAGTGTGCTGCTAAGAAGTCTGTCTATTCCTTTGTAGATGAGGTTTTTAATTTATGGGAGTTTAAAAACCCCCCTTTTTTTTATCTTTGGTGTTCTGAAATTTCACATCAAGCATCTAGGTAAGGATCTTTCTTCATTCATCGTCCTGAGCACTTGCTGGACTTTTTCAATCTTAAGACCTTCAGTTCTGGGAAATTCTTTTCTCTTGTCATTTGATAGCTCCTTACCCTCCTTTCCTTAATTCTCTCTTCCTGAGATGTCTATTAGGAGGAGGCTGGACCTGCTGGATTCCTTCTCTATGTTATTTGTTCCACCACCTCCCCTCATTTTTTTCTGTTTTGGGGGGCTAACTTTACTTCGTTTTCCAGCTCATTTCTTAAATTGTTTTGTCCTCATAATATTCTGCCTTTGTTTCATGGGTAAATATATTCTTAAAAATTTCTGAGAATACTAATTAGGCCAACTTAAAATATATATCATGATTCCTTGGCTATATATGTTTAGGTTTTATTGGCCTTTTTTCATATTTAATAATGAGCAATCATTGCTTAGGAACACCATCTATTCCTATGGATTTTTTAAAAATATAGCTTTATTGAGATATAATTCACATGACATACAATTCACCCATTTAAAGTGTACAATTGAATGGTTTTTGGTATCTTCACAGATCTGTGCAACTACCATCATAGTCAATTTAGAACATTCTCATCACCTCAAAAAGAAACCCTATATCCTTCATCTGTCACCCTCACCTGCATCTCCCCCAGCCCTAAGAAATCACTAATCCACTTTCCATCTCTATAGATTTCCCTGTTCTCAATATTACATATGAACGGACTCATAGAATATGTGGTCTTCTGTGACTGGCTTCTTTCACTTAGCAAAATGTGTTCAAGGTTAATTCATGTTATAGCATATGTTAGTACTTATTTTTATGGCTGAATAGTTTTTTATTGTGTGGAGATACCATGTTTTGTTTACCCATATATCAATTGATGGACTTTTGGTTGTTTCCACCTTTGGATATTATGAATAATGCTACTACAAACATTCATGTATAAGTTTTTGGGTAGCCATACATTTTTCTTTTTCTTAGATATATACCTCAGAGTGGAATTCCTAAGTCATAAAGTAACTCTGTGTTTAATTGTTTGAGGAATTTCCAGGCAGCTGTGCCATTTTACATTCCTACCAGGAGTGTATGAGGGTTCCAATTCCTTCACCTCCTTTCTAATGCTTGTTATTCTATGATTTTTTATTCCACTCATCTTAAGAGGTATGAAGTAGAATGTCATTGTGGTTTTGATTTGCATTTCTCTGGTGACTAATAATGTGGAACATCTTTTTGTGTGCTTATTGGCCAAGTATATATTTTACTTGGAGAAATGTCTATTTAGATTCTTTGCTCATTTTAAAAATGAGTTATTTCTTTTTATTATTGAGTTGTAAGAGTTCTTTATATATCCTGATGCATTTCCCTTATCAGATATATGATTTACAAGTATTTTTCTCCCATTCTTTGTATTGTCTTTTTACTTTCTTTTGCTTTTTTTTATTTCAGCATATTATGGGGTTACAAATTTTAAGGTTTCAAATAATGCCCTTGCTCCCCCTCCCCCCACAGGTCCGAGCCTCAAGTGTGACCATCCCCCAGATGGTGCACATCTCACTCATTATGTATGTATATACCTGCCCCTCTCTCCCCTCCCCCCTGCCCAATACCCTATTACTGTAGTACCTATGTGTCCACTTAGGTGCTGCTCAGTTAATACCAGTTTGCTGGTGAGTATATGTGGTGCTTGTTTTTCCATTTTTGGGATACTTCACTTAGTAGTATGGGTTCCAACTCTTGAAGGTGTCCTTTAATCCTTTAAATCACAAAGATTTTTTATTTTGATGAAGTCCAAATTATGTTTTCTTTCCTTTTCTTTCTTATGCTTTCGGTATCATATCTAAGAATCTTTTGCCAAATCCAAGGTCATGAAGATTTATTTCTGAGTTTTATAGATTTTTATACTTTTGGCTCTTACATTTAGGTCTTTGATCCATTTTGAGTTAATATTTATATATGGCATGAACTGAGGGTCTAAATCATTTCTTTTGCATGTGGCTATCCGGTTGTCCCAGCACCATTTGTTGGAAAGACTATTGTTTTCCTATTGAATAATTTAGCACCATTGTTGAAAATTGGTTGACCACAGAGACATGGTTTCTTGACTCTATCAATTCTATTTCACTTATCTACTTGTCTGTCCTTTTGTGGGCATGCTGTTTTGATTATCACTGCTTTGTAGCACATTTTGAATCAGAAGTATGAGTCCTTTTTCAAGATTGTTTTGGCTATCCTGGGTTTCTTACAATTCCATGTGAATTTAAAAATCAGCTTGTCAATTTATACAAAGAAGTCATCTGGGATTCTGATAGGGATTGTATCGAACCTATCTGATAGGTTCTTTTAAAATTTTTTAATTCTTAATTTTATTTTTTAGCCAAATTTAGCAGTGGAGGGTTATTATATACCAACTTTAGTGACACTAATGTTAATAAGTTCCGATAACCCATTGATGGGTTCTTAAATGCCAAAATGCAGAGGTTTGAGGCTCCAACACCCATAGTAACTTCCTTAATTCTCCCAAGAAATTTCATTCTATTTTTTAAAAAATTTTAACTATGGAATGAAACACAGACATAGAAAACCACATAAACCAAATGTACAGTTTAATGAGTAATAAATCAAACACTCTTTTAACTACCACTCAATAAAGAAATAAAACTTTGTTAGTCACTTCAGAAGCCCTTTCATGTGTGATTGGAAATCATAGCTTCCTCCCCTAATAGATAACTATTGCCCTGACTTTACATTAATCACTTCCTTACGTTTCTTCATGGTTTTGTCCTCCTCATGTGCATCTCTAGAAATTACCATATGACTTTGCCATTAAAAAATGGATGTTTTTATGTCTCTTTTAATCTGTAAGTCACTCTCTAGCCTCTTATTTTCTAGATTTTGCTGATTGCATTCTCTTGGTGTAGGTTAAAAGATTCCTCTATTCTCTGCATGTCTTATAAATTGATAGCTGGATGCAGAGGCTTGATTAGATCCATACTCAATCCTGCTGGCAGCACCAGAGGTGGCCTTTATGTTCAGAAGACATACAACATATGGTCGTCTCTCTTTGTGATATTAGTAGCTCTTGGTGCTCAATGCTTAAATCCAATTATTTGGTGGATATTAAAAAATGGTAATATTCTAATTTTATCACTATTTTTCAGACTTTTATTAAGAGGTGCTTTACCTCACCTACTACTTTGTTATCCTAGTATGATTCTTATAGGGAAAGGAGAAATGCTTAATTTTTTTCCTTTTATTGTCCAATTTTCAAAATAATGAATTTATTACCTATCATGTTTTAAGGCAACCAATTAGATTTTAATGTCATTATAAACTCATAGATTTAAACATATTGTTCACCTGTAAAATGGGAGTGATTAAAAAAAACGTATTATGTGAGTTTCCATCAGTTGCAATTGTTATCCATTTTGAAGCCCAAATTTATTCGTGTTTTGCCCAGGGGTACCTTTTCAAGAAGGCTTGTGATTATTTTGACCTGACCCCAATAGTCTTTGATAGTTCCCTCACTGTCTGGTATGACAAGATGTTTCAGGTTTGTCTTATATACTTCTTGCTCCAAACCTGAAATCAGTCAAGAAGTCCTGCTTTTTTTAGTGGGAAATGTTATTTTAAGATAAAATTTGACTGTTAGGGAGAATCATTGCTTCTTGGGTGGTTACTATATCTAGGTGTCTTTGCTGGACAGAGCTAAAAATTATTTTCTTTTTCTGTGTGTGAATGTGTATCAATGATAAACTCAGAATTAGCTTTATACATAACTATATATTTTATGCTCACCACCAAACCCATATCAATATCTAAGTCATTTGGGTGTCTGAAGCTTAATAGATTTTTCACAAGGGTTATGGGAACATTTTCCTTGCATTCTTACATGTTGGTAACAGTTTGTATGTGCATTTTATACTTGATAGAGAGTTTTGAAGATATAAAAATCTTTGATTCACGTTTTCTTCCCTGGAGTATTCTAAATATGTTACTTTATTTTCTTCTGGCATAAAACAGTACTGTTAAAAAGTCTGCTAATAATATAATTTTCCCCCTATATTAGTCTCTTTCTTTTTTTACCTAACTGTCCAAAGGATTTTTTATTCTTCTTTGAATAAACAAGTGCAGTTGTTTTGCTAGACTCTCCTGGCCTTGGTCACTCAGTCGGTATTCTCAGGTATGTGATTTGCTCTTTTGTGTGTAGTTTCAAATAGCTCATTTAAGTTTAGGAGAGTTTTCTTGATTTATACTTTTTGTTATTTGCTCTTTCTTCTTGATTTGTTTTTCTTCTTCAAGGACTCATATTATCTGTATGTTGAATCTTCTTTGCCTATGTCCAATATTTATCATTAAAAATATCTTTTTTTCTCTTTTTGCATTTATTTTAGATTTTTAATATTTTTTCCTCTCCTCTTTAACCTTTGCTTTTCTTAAGCAATGATTTCTATATTTGCTCTTTCTTGGTCCTTCTAGCTTAGTCTTCTTTTCTGATATGACTTTTTTCTTTCCTTAGTTCTCTCTCTTAATTTCTAAGTACTTTGAATTCTGATTTATGTTGTTTTTTTCGTATGTAGGCATTGGGAGTACAGATATGAATAGGAGATAGTTCTTACTTTTGATAAACTACACCTGATACTTGAGATAATTGTGATAGATTGTGATACATGCATTACAAAAACAGAGTATATAAAGAGCACAAAAAAGGGATGAGTAATTCAAAGAAATTTAAGTTTTTGAGCTCTGTGTATAAATCACCAAAATATAGCCTTTAACATTTCATAGAAAAATTATATCAAGGTTAGAGTGTTTTTATTATCTATAAATATTCTAACTCAGCATAAAGTTATTAAGTAAAGTCTATTTGTGCTTTTTTGCTTTAAATGGTGTTTTAAGGTATAAATATGGAAATTTTGGCTGGAGCACCAAGATTCAGTAAATAGCATATTTCTCATTGATGTGTAACACTATTGTCATAGTTTTTGTTCCCTGGGAAAATGACTCTGAGACAAAGGTTAGTGTTCTAGATGATTATTAAGTAGTGCCTTGGCATCAATATCTGTGAAAGGTAGACGGATACAGCAGGATTGGGCAGAGGAAGAAATTGGGCTGTGATGTGGACCCAACAGCCTCAGCCAGCCTTATGGGGAACTCTGGACAAAGTTATTCCATGTTATGCCAAAATGGCTGGTCCCTGATACCTCTGCTTCCATCAGTTGTTGGATGTTGCCCGTCCCTGGAAGGTTGTGACCTTGGGAGAGACAGATTTCTGTGACTGAATCAATTCCCACATGGACTGTTAGTTAAAGACTTTCCACTGAGAGCACTCCCAGCAACTGGGCAGTAAGTTCTTTCTTAAAAGGGGAAACGTTTACCACATACCATGACGTGGGATTTTACCAGGGGGGCATTCATAGTTTGGTTTTGTGTCTCTTACATCTCTCACCCACATCAAGGGTATAAAACAGTTGAAAATGAGAAATTATAGTATAATTTTTGAAAGAAATATTAGTGTCTTGTGATTCCTCCCCCTCAGCTCCACCTTCTCAAATCGAGAGAGTGAGGCTGCAACAGGGCCAGGTTCGGAATGCCTTATGTGCCCACTACTGTTTAAGGGATACAGTGGATTGTTGCTAACACCCTCCTGGAAAGCCTGTGCTTGGGCCAAAAAGTGAGTGTGATGGAAGAGTAAAGGGGCTGTGGCTTCTTAGGGCAACTGGCTCTCAGAGTATTTGAAGGGGCTCAGACTGAGCAGGTGTTTTCCAGTGGTGAGGGAGTTCACAAAAAGAAGTTTCCCTTTGAGCCAGGTGCCTATGGGTTAGGAAGGAGATAGGTGACCAATGAGGGAGAATGTAATGCCTACTCCATGGGAATAGCAGGAGAAAGATTTTCAGAGATGAAGCAGGTAGGATCCCTCCAACCATGCAAAAGCCTCGTGAGAGATCCTGGTTCAGACAGCTGTGTGGATTAGAGAGCATGAAACAAATTTACCACTGTAAAAAAATGTCAGCTCCTCCCTTCTACTCCAGTGCTGCAGAGGTCATAAATTGAGGTGGTGGAGATGGGGGGAAAGAACACATAAAAATGCACAACAGAAAAGAACAAGTACTCCAATAACACTAACTTTCCTGACTTCAGGACTTCATGTCAATAGTCTTGAGCTTGGGGAAAGAGTTTAATTTAACTGCAGATTAAAGTCACTTCTATAACAGGGGACTGGCCACTTTAATTACCAAGATAAGACTTTTTATGATTGAAAGTTACCTGAAGATTCATGGAACTTGTCTCAGATTTCATCCAAGTGAAGAATTCAACCTAGATAAAGTTCAAGATATTGTGAAAAACACTAAAATTGCCTTATTATTATATTTTACAGTATACTTGCTTAGGTAAACTTTTGGATCCTTCGGAGTTCTGCTATTTCTAAGTTGTTTCTGATTTATTTAGACAAACTCAACTCCAGGGCTTTCTAGATCCTTAAAGAAAACTTATTCACTATTTAATATAATTAATTGGAATAAACTTTCAGATTTCTCAGGAGAAGACTGATTCTCTGAATGTGCCAAAACATCTGATGTTAGCTTATGTTGGAAGTAAAACAACTCTGGGCCAGAAAGTTCCTGAGCGTTACAGAAATGAAAATGGATGTTGGAGAAAAGGCAATTGTTAGTTTGAAAATTGAGTCATCCTTGGGACTGGAAGAGTCACTAAGAGCTTAGGCCTATAAATTGTCATGGGCATATGTCTTCCCTAGAAATCACTTATAACCTGGTAATACTGCCAGCTGAAATTTGCTATCACTTGCTCCCTTATTTTAGGGTTCAAGTTAAATTATATTTCTGCCATGAAGCCAAGACCTATCGAGTACCCACTGAGTCTTTTATTCTATTGAATATTCCCTGGATGTGGTACTTATATGACTTCAACACGAATGGAATCATACTTTGAGTTACATTTAAATTACATTTAGGCCAGGTGTGGTGGCTCATGCCTGTAATCCTAGCACTTTGGGAGTCTGAAGCAGGAGGATTGTTTGAGGCCAGGAGTTTGAGACCAGCCTGAGCAACATACAGAGACTCTGCCTCTACAAAAATTTAAAAAATTAGCTGGTGATGGTACATGCCTGTAGTCCCAGCTACTGGGGAGGCTGAGGCAGGAGGATCACCTGAGCACAGGAGTTTGAGGTTTCAGTGAGCTGTGATCACACCACTGCTCTCCAGCCTGGGTGGCAGAGTGAGAACATATCTCAAAAAAAATTACATTGAAGTAATTTATTTTTATCAAAGTATACATATAAATAGTTCAAGGAGTCAAATAATACTGGAGGGCCAATAATAAAGACCACCCTTTCCTATACCCATGTTCCAAAAGAAACCAATTTCAACTCTTTAAAATATTTCTTCTTGTACTTATTTTAATATTGGTATATAATATACTTAAGTTGTTATTTCTTGATTTTCTTTCAATATTAGACTATTAATTGACTTTATACTAAGGAAGACGAAGATTTAGTTTTCATGCTAATACTGGACCCCACCTCCAGTTTCACAGTTCCCTCTTCCCATTCTTCTTACATAGCATGTATATATCAACTTTTACTAAATAAATATTCAGGGTTTAATTGATTTATGATCACATAAATATTGTTTGTAGCTACAACTGTAACATGTTGGTCAGGAAACTGTTCTAGATTTTCTGAGTAGAAGTTTAATATAGGAAAATAAATGTGTAAAAGAAATATTGGAAATGCAAGTATTTCAGGAAATCTGCTAGTAATGCAAGTAGTTTCAGTTGCCTGAAACTCAGAAGTTGATGAGTTCTTAGAGAACACCTGAAGTTTCTGGAAGTCACTCCTGCTGCTGACAATCACAGATATGCATGCACCTAAAGACAAATTATTCTTTATTTTTTATTTTATTTTTTTATTTTTTGAGACAGAGTCTCATTCTGTTGCCTGGGCTAGCGTGCCATGGCATCAGCCTCGCTCACAGCAACCTCAAACTCCTGAGCTTAAGTGATCTTCCTGCCTCAGCCTCCCGAGTAGCTGGTACTACAGGCATGCACCACCATGTCCGGCTAATTTTTTCTCTATATTTTTAGTTGTCCAGCTAATTTCTTTCTGTTTTTAGTAGAGACGGGTCTCACTCTTGCTCAGGCTGGTCTCGAACTCCTGAGCTCAAACAATCCTCCCGACTTGGCCTCCTAGAGTGCTAGGATTACAGGCATGAGCCACCACGCCCGGCCAAGAAAAATTTTTCTTTAGGTTATAGAAGAGTATGTGAAGCAAAAATTGACAAAGTTGATGGGAGAAATAGACAATTTCACAGTTATGGTTGGAGATTCTAATACTTCTCTTTCAAGAATTGAAAGAACAACTTCGCAAATATTTAGCCAAGACCGAAGATCTAAACAACATTATCAACCATCTTGACTTAATTGATATTTATAGAAAAATGGCAGAATGTGCAATATTTCACAGCTAGACTGATCAAGGAAGAGAGAAGACAAAAGTCACTAATGCCAGCAATGAAAGAGGGGACATCACTATAGAACTTACAGATATTAAAAGGATAATAAAATATTAACTTTATGCCAGTAAATTTGACAACCTCAATTAAAAGGATACATTTATATGATACATTTACGTAATACATAAATTATTAAAATAGAAATAGAAATGAGAAATAGAAACATAAAACTTGAATATCTGTATATCAATCAAAAAAAATCAAATTTCCTTACAGAAACTCCAGTCCTCAATGGCTCCTATTGAATATTCAGAGAAGAAAATAAAGCTACTCTCATACAATTCTTTCAAAAATAAGGAAGAGAGTACTTTATGAGGCCACTATTACCCTTTTAACAAAAGTAGACAAAAATTTCACAAAAGGCAGAACTATAGACTAGTTTCCCTCACGAACATAGACAAAAATATCTTTAAAAATATATTGGCAAATCAAATTTGACAGTATATATATGAAGAATAAGATATGATTATGGGTGGGCTGGGGGATACATCCCAGGAAGCAAGATTGCCTTAATATTTGAAAATCAATGTAACTCGTCATATTAATAGAATAAAGAAGAAAAAACATATGTTTACTTCAAAAGTTGCAGGAAAACACTTGACAAAATTCAACACTCATTAATGACTAAAAAATATGATGAATAATGCCTTTTAGAAAGAAGATTTTTCAACCTGATTAAGACCAAAAAAAGTAGTTCAAACGTCATACTCGGTGATGAAAAATTCAATGCTTTCTACCTATGAGCAAGAATAAGTTAAGCATTATAAGTGCTTTCTGGATAAACACTTCTATTTATCATTTTACTAGAGATCCTAGCCAGTGCAGTAAAGCAAAAATAATAAATATAAAGATTAGAAAAGAAAAAGAAAAATGTTATTATTTATAGACAACATGAGCTTAAGTTATCTCCAAAAAAAGCTAGAAGAACTAATACATGAATTTAATAAGGTTGCAGGATATAGGGTCACTATACAAAAACCAATAGCATTTCTATGTAGTAGTAGTAAACATTTAGGAAATGAGATAAAATATACCATTTATGATAGTATAAAATTAGTTAGGAATAAATTTAATGAATGATGTCCAAAACTTGCCAAGCATTATTAGTAAATGGAGATATATACCATGTTCATAAATTTGAAGACTCAATATTGTTAAGATACCAATTTTACCCTAAGTATTCTATAGATTCAATGAAATATCAAACTACCAGTAAGACTTTTTTTTCCCTAAAGAAATCAACAAGGTAATTTTAAAATTTATATAGGTAGGCAAAAGACCTGGAATATCTGAAACTTTTTTTAAAAAAGAACAAAGGTTGAAGAACATACACTACCCTGATTTTGAGACCTACTATAAAGCTATAGTAATTAAGACAGTATGATATGGTGTAAAGAGAGACATAATGATCCATGGAACAGAATGGAGAGTTAAGAAATAGACCCATACTATAACCTAGACCTTTACCTCATGCTAAACACAAAAATTAACTCATAATGGATTGTAGACCTATATGTAAGTGTTAAAACTCTTAAACTTTTAGAACAATAAATAACTGGGGGGTTGAAGAACAGAGAATGGAAAGAGTTGAGGTATTAGTTGTATCGGTAATATATTATTTTTAAAATGGGCCGGGCATGGTGGCTCACGCCTATAATCCTAGCACCCTGAGAGGCCGAGGCAGGCAGATTGCTCGAGGTCAGGAGTTCGAAATCAGCCTGAGCAAGAGCAAGACCCCGTCTCTACTATAAATAGAAAGAAATTAATTGGCCAACTAATATATATAGAAAAAATTAGCCGGGCATGGTGGCACATGCCTATAGTCCCAGCTACTCGGAGGCTGAGGCAGGAGGATTGCTTGAGCCCAGGAGTTTGAGGTTGCTGTGAGCTAGGCTGATGCCACAGCACTCACTCTAGCCTGGGCAACAAAGCGAGACTCTGTCAAAAAATAAAATAAAATAAAATAAATAAAATGATCTGAAAAATACTTGCAGCCAAATGTTACATGAGTGAGGATACATGAATATTTGTGATATCATAGTTTGTGTTTTTCTATATGTATAAAATATATCATGATAAAATATAGTAATACATTACTATGAGGAATAATAATGAAGTAATTAACAGTAATGAAGATTATGTATACAATAATATGGTTTTGTAGTTAACTTTCCAAGCAGATAGATTTTACTATGAAAAACACAAAATTTTTGTGTGGCAAAAACCACTCTAAACCCAATTAAAAGACAAAATTGTAAAATGTTTTCAACACCTACAAAAGTCAAAAGGTTAGTAAAGTTAAAATACATAGTTGTTTTGACTTCATAATAAAAGATGGATGCCAATAGAAGAAGTAAACCAATAACATGAAAAATAAACTTACAAAAATACAAATAAATATAAAAATGATTATTTCATTGGTAACTGAGTGCCGAGAGTAGAGACCATCTTTTCCATATTCGATTGGCAAGGGTAAAAGAGATGACAATGCTCATGGTTGGCAAGGGTGTGAGAAAATGCTCGGCCTTATACTTGGCTTCTGAAGATGAGTTGGTACAACCCTTTTCTTGGCAATTTGGGCAATATAATAAAAGATTGTTAAAAATATGACAGTTTGACCTGGAAATTTCACTTCTAGGAGGCAGTATAGCACTGACAGAGAACACTTTTTGAAGCTAGAATTCCTTGGCTCTAATTCTGGTTCCACAGCTTACTAACTCTGTAACTTTGGAAAGGATACTTCAGCTTTTTGGGCCTTAGTTTCCCTAATCTGTAAAATTCAGGAAATAACTCCTGTGATGTTTATCAATGTAAATATACATAAAGACAACTTAGAACATATTTGTCACATGATGAGTACTATATAAATGTCTGTTCCTCTTCTTCCTCCTTCTCATGATTTTATTAGAATAAAATTTTCAGCCAACTTTTGCCTGACCTCTAGCTTTGATTCTGAAGGGCAGTTTCCCTCCCAGGGTGGACTCAGAAATATCTTCTTGGGCCTCTGCTTGACCCACTCACAGAACTCTTTACTGTTTCCAACTTACAGCTTCTACCCACTGTGAACTCTGACCCTGCCTCCCCTTAGTGCCATTTAATCACCTGGACTAATTCTCACTCACCCATCCCCTGCACCTATTTCTATCTGACCCAGCATTAACCCTGGCCTGGCAACTTGATTTCATGCCTGGGTGCCCCATCATCACATGCTTACCACTTGGAAGTATTGTACGAGACATCTGTTGGCTGCAGTTTATTCTTTGTTCACACAAGCCAAAATATGGGCAAAAGGAACAATGTTGAAAGAAGTTTGGTGAAAGATCTTCTTTTTTCCATGTGTGTGAATTAAGCATCCCCTCAGGGAAGACTTATTACCACAAATTCCTAACATGTAAAATGTTTCTATTCCTTATCTTAGTTAGCTGGAGACCATGTAACTCATCACTCCTCAGCACATATTAATATTATGGAGCACATACTCTATGTCAGGCATTGGGCCTGGCACAGAGGATGCAAGTTTGAATGGGACATGCTTGGCCCTCAAGCAATCACACACTTATATCATCATGTAAACAAGAAATTACAATGCAGTGGGATAAAGACAAGCATAGAGTTGTGCACATATTTCCATGGAGGCGCAGAGGAGGCAGTGGCTAGCCTAGTCTGAGTTGAGTGGTGGATTTACAGAAGACTTGATTTTGAGTAGTTTGGAGGACATGTCCAATCATGGGACTGGCATGCACAAAAGCATGGAACTGTACCAGAAGCCTGATTTGCCCTGTAGTGGTGATACCTGGTATGGCTGGAGCGGGAGATGAAGGTGGAAATTGACATGGTATGAAACCGGAGCATCAGCAGGAAACTGCATTATGGAGGGCACTGCTTGTCAAAGATTGGGTATAATTTCCAGATAATAAGGGTTTTAAAGCAAGGGAGTGATGAGACCAAATTTGTGCTTTATTACTACAATTTGAGATATGGTGTGGGAGATGGATTGCAGATGGAGAAATGAAACTGGAACCTTCTGCAACAGCTGGGACATGTCTGGAAAAGTGGAGGTGGGGAAGGAGAGGGAGAGATACATTCATTTGGCAGAACCTGGTGATCATCAGATCTGGTGAGTGAGGGAGAGAGAGCATTGAAGAGGATGACTCTTGGATTTTTGACTCTGGCCACCAGGTAGATAATAGGCCCGTTAACCAAAATAGGGTATACAGAAGAACATCTGGTTTGATGGGTAATAAAGATACTAAGTTAACTTTTGAAAACGCTGAATATGAGATGCTTGTGGGACATCCAGAGGGAAATGTCCAGAATGCCAATAAAAATACAGGTCTGTTGCACAAGAACAGAACATGGACTGGGGATGTCTGTTTGGGAGTCATCATCATATTTGTCATAATTAAAATTACTGGATCAGATAAATTTGCCTAGTGTGAGCATGAGGAGCGAGAAGTTCAGTGCACTGAAATAGAATTGTGGAGAATATTAATTTATAAAGTAGACACCAAGCTCCTGTGTACAGTTGTGCAGGTTGTACAGTGTGCATTTCCAAGCTCTGGTTATATCACAATCTAGGAGAAAAGCAGTACACAACATGTGTAGTACACAATGTGTGTGGCTTTATGTGGCCATTAGGTAAAGAGAAAGTACTTGTTTAAAGCAAAGTAAGAATAATAGAGACAGGAGCAGAACTAGGAAAGCATGTGACACAGAAGCCATGGGAATAGAATATTTCTCTAGGCTAGAATAATAAATTATGTCTGAAAGCTCTGAAGAAATCTAGTAGTTTAGCCTTAGGGATCTGCTTGATAGGAACTCTTTGGTGACCTTGGGGAGAGAGATTTCCATGCATTAGTGGGGACAAAAAGCCTGGCTTGATGGGTTGAAGCATATCTGAAGGTGAGGCAGTGGACGTTACACATGTAGACCATGTTCAACTGTGTTGAGCCTGTGACAAGAACAGGAGGTGGCTAAAGGAAGCAGAGCATCATGGGAAAATTATTCCTTTATGTGGTTGCAATTCAGTGTGTACCATAGACAGGAGAAGTTGGAGGATGACAGGTAAGAAAGGAAGAGGAGGTGATTGTGGCCAGGGGAGGCAGAACAAGATGGATGAATAGAACCACACAGTGATTGTCCCCCCACAGGAACAGAAAATTCAACAACTATGCACACAAGAAAGAACCATCATAAGAACCAAAAATCAAGTGAACAATCAATCACAGTACCTGCTTTTAACATTATATCAATGAAAGAGGCACTGAAGAGGGTAGGAAAGACAGTCTTAAATCACCTATGCCACCCCTCCCCCATTCCAGGGCAGTGCAGCACCAGTACCAGTGGAGAGAAAGTCTATGTGCTTGGTAGAAGGGAGAGCAACTAGGACTTTGCATTGGAACTCGGGGCCTCCCTTTCACAGGAAACACAACACAGGGTAGAATTTTAGCACCCATGGAGGGAACGTTTAGACCAGGCCTGGACAGAGGGGAATCCTCTGACCCAGCATTAGGAACTCGAGTTCTGCTAAGCTCTGCCTCTGGCTGACAAAAGTGGCCTGGGGCCTGGAATAAATTTAGAAGTCAATCAAGTCACAAAGACAAGAGTCCTTGGGCAATTCCTGTGGCTGCACTGGGCTTGGAACCAGTGGACTTGGGATGCAAGTGACCCAGTAAGACACCAGCAGTGGTGGCCAAGTGAATGTCTGTGTCATTCCTCCCCCAACTCTATGCAGTACAGCTCAGAGACAGTCTTCTTCCACTTGGGGAAAGGAAAGGGAAAAGTACAGAAGACGTTGTCTTGCAACTTGAGTACCAGCTCAGCCACATTAAAATAAAGTACCAAGCAGACTCCTGAAGCCACTGAGTCCAGGCCTTAGTTCCTGGATGGCATTTCAAAACCCACCCTGGGCCAGAAGGAATCCCCTACCCTAAAAGAAAGGATACAGTCCTGACAGTATTTGCCACCTGTTAAATAAAGAGGCCTCGGGCCTTGAGTAAACATCAGAGGTAGCTAGGTAGCAGTTGCCACAGGCTTTGGTGGAGACTTGGCTGGCTTCAGGTGGGACTAGGCATAGTCTCAGTTGTAGTGGCCACTAGAGAGTGATCACATCACTCCTCCCCCAACTCTAGGCAGCCCAGCATGAAAAGTGAGACTCCTTCTGTTTGGGGGAAAGTGAGGGAAGAGAGTGAGACACTTTGCCTGGTATCTAGGGAATTCTCTTATTTCTTATCCAAGCCCACCAAGGTGGTATCACCAGGAATCTGCAAGAGTTGCAGCATTACTGAGCTTGGGGCACCACCTACCTAGTGCTGACATGGTTACAGTGACCAAAGACTTAGATGCAAGTCTTGAATACTTGGAAAGACTTCTCAAGAGGTATGGGTTCAAACAAGCCCAGACTGCAAAGATTAGAATAAATACATAACTCTTCAATGCCCAGACATTGAGAAACATCCACAAGTATAAAGAACATCCAGGAAAACATGACCTCATTACACAAACTAAATAACGTGCCAGTGATCAATCCCAGAATGATGAAGATATGGGACCTTTCATACAGAGAATTCAAAATAGCTGTTTTGAATAAGCTCAGTGAACTTCAAGATAACACAGAGAAGGAATTCAGAAGCATATCAGAAAAATTTAACAAAGAGCTTGAAATAACAAAAATAAATTAGCAGAAATTCTAGAGCTGAAAAATTCAATTGACAAACTAAAAAATGCATTAGAGTCTGTCAACAGCACAATTCACCATGCAGAAGAAAGAATGAGTGAGCCTGAGGAAAAGCTATATGAAAATATAGTTACAAGACAACAATAATAAAAAAGAATATAGCATGCCTACAAAATCTAGAAAATAGCCACAAAAGGGCAAATCTAAGAGTTATTGGCCTTAAAGAGGAGGTAGAGAGAGCGACTGGGGTAGAAAATTTATTCAAAGAAATAGTAATAGTGAATTTTCCAAATCTAGAGAAAGATATCAATAATCAGTACAAGAAGGTCATAGAACATCAAGCAGATTTAACCCAAACAAAACTACCTCAAGTCATTTATTAATCAAGCTCCAGAAGGTCACAGATAAAAAAGAGTCCTAATGATAGCAAGATAAAAGAAAAAAATAACATATAAAGGAGCTCCAATGCATCTGGTAGCAGGCTTGTCAGTGGAAACTTTACCGGTCAGAAGAGAGTGGAATGACATATTCAGAATGCTGAAGGAAAGAAACCTTAATCCTAGAATATTATCTCCTGCAAAAATAGCCCTCAAACATAAAGGAGAATAAAGACTTTGCCAGACAAAAGAAAGCTGAAGGATTTCATCAATACTGGACCTGCCCTAAAAGAAAGGGTAAATGGAGTTCTTCGATCTGAAAGAAAAGGACATTAATGAACAATGAGGAATCATCTGAAGGTATAAAATTCATTGGTAACAATAAGTACACAAATAATGGCATTTATGTCTTGAAGTTCATTGAACTTTTTCAAAACAGCTATTTTAATTCTCTGTATGAAAGGTCACATATCTCCATCACTCTGGGATTGGTCATTGGTACCTTATCACTGTAGTTGTGTTGTATAAACCAAATATATCTTGAGTGGGATGCATAAAAGACAAACCTATCAAAAATAATATCAGTAACTACAACTTTTTAAGAGATAGATAGTATGAAAAGATATAAATGGAAATAACAAAAAGTCAAAAAGCAGGGGAGATGGAGTTAAAGTATAGAGTTTCTTTTAGGTTTCTCTTTGCTTGTTGTTTGTTTTTTGTAAGCAAAGTTAAGTTGTCATTTGTGTAAAACAATTGATAATAAGATGTTTTTGCAAGCCTCATGGTAACCTCAAATCAAGAAACCTACAACAGATACACAAAACGTGAAAAGAAAGAAATTAAAACACACTGCCAGAGAAAATCACTTTTATACAAAGGAAGACAGGAAGGAAGGGGGAAAGAAAGAGAGAACCACAAAGCAACTAGAAATCAAATAACAACAGAGTAGTTATGAGTCCTCATCTATCAATAATAACATTGAATGTGAATGGACTAAACTTTCCCATCAAAAGACATAGAGTGGCTGAATGAATTAAAAAAAAAACCTAACTATTTGTTGTTTGCAAGAAACTGACTTCACCTATAAAGACATACATAGACTGAAAATAAAGAATGGAAAAAGATATTCCATGCAAATTGAAACCAAGGAAAGCAGAAATAGCTATACTTCTATAAGGTAAAATAGATTTCAAGACAAAAATTATAAAAGGAGACAAAAATGTCATTATTAATAATACAGGGGTCAACTCCATAAGAGGATACAATAATTTTAAATGTATATGTACCCAACACTGGAGCACCTACTTATATAAAGCAAATATTATTAGAGCTAAATAGAGATAGGACCCAATACAATAATAATAGTTGGAGACCCCAATGCTCCACTTTCAACATTGGACAGATCATACAGACAGAAAATCAACAAAGAAACATTAGATTTAATCTGAACTATAGACCAAATGGATCTAATAGTTATTTACAGAATATTTCAGCCAACAGTTGACGAATACACATTCTTCTTCCCTGCTAATAGATCAGTCTCAAGGATAGACCATCATTAGGCCAAAAAACGAGTCCTAACAAATTAAAAAAATTGACACCATATCAAGTATTTTCTTTCACTATGATGGAATACATATAGAAATCAATAACAAGAAGAACATTAGCAATTATGCAAACACACGGAAATTAAGCAATATGGTCCTGAATGACCAGTGGGTCAATGAAGAGATTAAGAAGGAAATTAAAAATTTTTGAAACAAATGAAAATTAAAACACAACATACCAAAACTAATGGGACACAGGAAAAGTAAAAGCAGTACTAAGAGGAAAGTTTACAGTAATAAGTGCCCACATCAAAAAGTAGAAAAGCTTCAAGTAGACTACCTAATTAAGCATCCTAAAGAACTAGAAAAAAAAGAGCAAACCAAACCCCAGATCAGTAGAAAAAAAGAATAATAAAGATTAGAGAGGAAATAAATGCAATTTAAACAAAAAATACAAAAGATCAACAAAATGAAAAATGACTTTCTGAAAAGATAAAACTGTCAAACATTTAGCTATACTAAGAAAAAAAGAGAGAATACCCAATAAAACCAGAGATGAAAAAGGAGATATTCCAAACTGACACTGCAGAAATTCAAAGAATCATTAGAGACTAATATGAGTAAATATATGACAATAAGTTGGAAAAACAATAAGAAATAGATAAATTCCTAGACACATACAACTTCTCAGGATTGAACCATGAAGAAATCCAAAACCTGAATAGACCAATAACAAGTAATGAAACAGAAGCAATGAAAATCCCAGGTCCTGATGGCTTCTCTGCTGAATTCTACCAAACCTTTAAAGAAGTAGTAGTACCAATCCTACTTAAAGTAGGATTTTAAAAAATTGAGGAGGAGAAAATACTCCCAAACTCATTCTATGACAGTATCACCCTGATACCCAAACAAGACAAAGACACAACAAATAAAGAAAACTGTAAGCCAATTCTCTGATGAACATAGGTGCAAAAATCCTCAACAAAATACTAGCAAACAATATTCAACATAACATTGCAAAGATTATTCATTATAATCAACTGGCATTCATCCCAGGAATGCAAGGATGGTTCAATATATGCAAATCAATCAATGTGATACACGATATCAACAGAATGAAGGACAAAAAGCATATGATCATCTAAACTGATGCTGAAAAAACATTTGATAAAATCCAACACCCTTTCATGATAAAAACTCTCAAAGAACTGAGTATAGAGGGAACATACTTCAACATGGCAAAAGCCATATATGACAGTCCCACAGCTGGTATCATACTGAATGGGAAAAAACTGAAAACCTTTCCTCTGAGACCTGGAACGAAGTAGGGATGCCCACTTTCACCACTATTATTCATCATAGTACTAGAAGTACTAGCTAGAGCAATCAGAAAAGGGAAAGAAATAAAGGGCATCCAAATAAGAAAATGAAGAAGTCAAATTATCCCTGTTTGTGGATGATATGATCTTATATCTAGAGAAATCTAAAGAATTAAAAAAATCTATTAGAACTGATAAATTCAGTAAAATTGCCAGACACAAAATTAACATATGAAAACCACTAGTATTTCTATATGTCAGCAGCAAACAATCTGAAAAAGAAAACAAGAAAGTAATCCCATTTATATTAGGAACAAATAAAATAAAATACCTAGGAATAAGCTTAAGCAAGCAAGTGAAAGATCTCTATAATTAAAACTATAAAATATTGATGAAAGAAATTAAAGAGGAGACAAAAAAATGGAAAGATATTCCATGTTGATTGATTGGAAGACTCAATCTTGTTAAAATGTTCATACTACTTAAAGCAATCTAAAGATTCAATGCAGTTCCCATCAAAATACTAATGACATTTTTCACAGAAATAGAAAAAATAATCCTAAAATTTATATGGAACCACAAATGACCCAGAATAGCCAAAGCTATCCTGAGCAAAAAGAACAAAACTTGAGGAATCACATTACCTGTCTTCAAATTATATTACATAGTGATAGTAATCAAAACAACATGGTAATGGCATAAAAACAGACACATAGACCAATGGAACAGAATAGAGAACCCAGATAAAATCCACACATCTATAGTGAACTTGTTTTTAACAAATGTGCCAAGAACATATTATACATTATGAAAAGGACAGTCTCTTCAGTAAATGGTGCTGTGAAAACCAGATATCCATATGCAAATGAATGAAACTAGACTTCTATCTTTCACCATACATAAAAATAAGATAAAAATGGATTAAAGACTTAAATATAAGACATAAAACTATGCAACACTCTAGGACATTGGTCTGGACAATGATTTCTTGAGTAGTACCCCAAAAGCCCAGGCAACCAAAGAAAAATAGGACAAATATGATCACATCAAGCTAAAAAGCTTCTGCAAAGCAAAGGAAATGATCAATGAAGTGAAGAGACAATCCACAGAATGGGAGAACATATTTGAAAATTATCCCTCTGACAAGAGATTAATTACTAGAATATATAACAAGCTCAAACAATGCAATAGCAAAAAGTAGAATAATCCAATTAAAAATGAGCAAATGATCTGAATAGACATTTCTCAAAAGAAGACATACAAATGGCCAAAAGCTATATGAAAAAATGTTCAACATCATTATTTATCAGATAAATGCAAATCAAAACTATAATGAGATATCATTTTACTACAATCAAAATGGCTTTTATCAAAAAGTCAGGCAATAATGAATGCTGGTATGGATATGCAGGAAAGGGAACCCTTGTACACCATTGATGGGAATGTAAATCAGTGCAACCACTATGCAGAACAGTATGGAGGTTCCTCAAAAAAAATAAAATATAACTACCCTATGACTGAGCAAGGTATATATTCAGAAGAAAGGAAATTGGTTTATTGAAAAGATATCTGGGCCGGGCGCGGTGGCTCAAGCCTGTAATCCTAGCTCTCTGGGAGGCCGAGGTGGGCGGATCCTTTGAGCTCAGGAGTTCGAGACTAGCCTGAGCAAGAGCGAGACCCCATCTCTACTATAAATAGAAAGAAATTAATTGGCCAACTAATATATATAGAAAAAATTAGCCGGGCATGGTGGCACATGCCTGTAGTCCCAGCTACTTGGGAGGCTGAGGCAGCAGGATTGCTTGAGCCCAGGAGTTTGAGGTTGCTGTGAGCTAGGCTGACGCCACGGCACTCACTCTAGCCTGGGCAATAAAGTGAGACTCTGTCTCA
>VSMD01138817.1:0-42562 GCA_008750895.1 Mirza zaza | reverse complement strand
TCCTCAAACTACGGCCCGCAGGCTACATGCGTGTGTTTTTGCTCGTTTGTTTTTTTACTTCAAAATAAGATATGTGGAGTGTGCATAGGAATTTGTTCATAGTTTTTTTTAAGCTACAGTCCGGCCCTCCAACAGTCTGAGGGACCGTGAACTGGCCCTCTGTTTAAAAAGTTTGAGGACCCCTGTTCTAGACTTTCACTGCTTATTCATACTTTAATCAGAGGCAATTTAGGAAACTAACGGGTTATGAGATCTATACTGTCAGAATGGTCAGGAGACTGACTGCATTGTCACAGAAAGCAAGAAAAGAAGCCTTCTGTAGTCATCATTGTAAAATGATACAGAGTGATCAGTTAACAGAATACTAAAAAATATTTATTGAATATGTCAACAAGCAGACCTTTGAAGACCTTGCTAAAAGTGCCATTTCGGTGGAGTGATACAAAGAAGGTGGATTGTAGTGGATCCGGAATGAATGGGAGTTGAGGAGGGATTAAGTAGGTGGGAACAACTGTTAGGAGGACAGTGAAAAGAGAGCATGGGGATCAAAGGAAAACCTTATTTTTTGTTTAAGAAAGACTTGAAGGAGATGTCTCTCAAGAGAGATGAAAGGAGGGGAAGGAAACAGATTGAAATTGAATATATAAAATAATTTATAGAGCAAAGTCTTGGGGAAGCAGATTAAGATAGATTAAAGAACATAGATGAAAGGATTAGATAAAAAGATTACTTCCAGTGTAACATTGGAAAAAGGTGGATGTGAATGCAGTTAAATTTGTTGGTGGAAAGTAGAGAGTTGACAGCTTCAAGACTTAAAATCAGAAGTAAATTGGACCATCACAAGGAATCTTCCCAGTTAGTTGAGGCCATGGAATAACTCAGTGGAGTCCAGAAGAAAAGGGGTACAGGTACATAAAATTTTACTGATTTTTGAGATGGAAAAATTAGGGATTTCTGGTCTGATGGCTTAATG
The DNA here is from genome assembly GCA_008750895.1 of Mirza zaza. Classification (NCBI taxonomy): domain Eukaryota; kingdom Metazoa; phylum Chordata; class Mammalia; order Primates; family Cheirogaleidae; genus Mirza; species Mirza zaza. The sequence continues at coordinate 41,589 of VSMD01138817.1, read as the reverse complement.
AGGCAAGGTTTATAGCTGGTAGTGAGGAGAATATATGGAAGATTAGGAAGTTTCAGGAGAGAAGTAGGCATGAAACAGACAACTCGTTGGGGGATGGGGAAGTGTAAACTTAGTAGAGGAAAACAGTAGGTGTGCTGAGCAATGTTGAATACCTATTTGAAATCGGAGGTCATGAATTTAAATTGAAAACAGTATGTCTGAGTGTATGATTTTTCTCTACCAGCATTCAGCTGCTTAGGTGTAAGCACAGTGAATGCTGAGGAAAATAGGTTCATGGCTTCATACAGTTTTGGAGTTTCAACAGACATGGGCAAAGAGAGTGGGACAAATGAGTTGCAAATCTTGACACAAGAATTATGATAAACTCTGAAATATGAACTAGATGTGAAGGGATGTAAAGAGAGGAAGAGGTGCTGATAAAGAGAATGGTGGAATCAACAGAATTGGTCTTAATAGAGTCGAAAACCTAATGAAATGGATGTTACCAGGTATAAGAATAGCTTGTAGGGTAAGAATTTATGTTTGAATGATGGGATATTTGATCAATGGTGGTTCTGTTTCTGATGATGATAAAACTCAGGCTATATTAATGGAAACGATGAAGCTGGGCACAGTGGTACACACGTATAGTCCTAGCTACTAGGGAGACCAAGGCAGGAATTTGAGACCAGCCTGGGCAAAATAATGAGACCCCCATCTCAAAAAAAAAAAAAGAAAAGAAAAGAAGGAAAAAAATAATGGAAGTCATGCATTAAGTGGAGTAAAAAAGGTCATTGGTGAGGAAACCAACTTGAGAGTTGAGGTTTTGATTGGGTCATCTGTCTGAATGTCAAAGACTTAGGGAATAGTGAGGATGAAACAAGGAGGATCAGTGACCAGTTTTCATTCAGAGAAGATATATAGATATATGGGAGTTTCCTTGATCCCAAAGAGGAAGCTCCCGAAGAGTGGAGAGAGTTGAGGAGAGGATGAATGAAGGATGGGGTCAGCTCACGGGATAAACAGCATTATAGAGATAAAAATTCCAGTGATAAAGAATGACAAGAAAGGCTCAGTCTATTAGTAGATGAGGTAGAATTGGTCTTGATGGTCTTGGAGGACAGGCACTTAGATCCAGTGCAGCGGTCCTTTGGGACAGTAGAGCATCTGGGGTGATTGCTCCTGTAGGCTACTTGTAATGACAATGGAAGTATAATGTTTAAAATTATTTATCTTAGGAAGTTATATTTTACTGGTGCTTGTAATATACATATTCAGAAATAATAGTAATTTTTACTCTTTTGGTCAAGTCACACCAAGACAAATAGCAAAGCCAATGGGCTCAAAGGTGAGATGTTTGACAGCCATTATTCCATTAAGAGAATTCACATGTGATATTCTGTCTTTAACAGTGAAGTGCAATGAAAAAAGTACTGGCCTAGGAATCTGAAAATTTGAATTTTAGTCCTAATCATGCTGCTTGCTAGTTGTATTATAACTATTTGTCATTTCCCTCCAAATTTTTCTTCATTTATAAAATGAAGCTGACATTATTTAGCCTGTCTTCTTTGCAGAATCTTATGATGATTAAATGAGATAGCATACATGCTGAAGTGCTTTGTAAACTCTTACGTACTATCCAAATATTTTTATTATTCTTATTGGGGAAGGGTCGTCCAGAACCTCCAAAATACCTTTAGTGTGTTGGAAAGTCACCACTGTTAATTTTAGATAATGACTGGGGAAAGCAAAATGTGTCTGTACCAGAATTGTGGCTTCCTCCAGGTGGTTAGTTCTTATCCTGCACTCTCAAGGATCTGGGCTAACCTATGTTAATGATATCCCTCCAGGTGACAAGGTGAGATTTTGATTTATTCAGGTAACAATAAGGCTAACTCTGGGGATGAGGAATACTAGTGCTTTAGATTGTAAGTAAAAACTTGAATGAGCTATGTACTCAATGTTAGAGAAAACATTACCCAAATCCATATTAAAGAAGTGTTCCCTTCCTTCCTTTGGAGAATTTCAGATCTACTTTTGGAACTTCTTTTCTCCCAGGTGGGGTATAATAGTTGGAGGTGTGGGCCTCGCTTAGATTGCTGTTGGGAAGCAGGGGATATAAATTCTGATTTCTAAAGCAAGCCCCCTAACCATTTTTTGCTTAGATTTGATGAAGTCTCTGGACCTCTTCTCAAAATTGTGTTTTAAATGCATAAAATGAAATATATAGGATTATTTTGAAAAATCAATTATAAGAGTCATGTAATATTTTTAAAAACAAAATTTATGATACCATAATTATATGTACTTCTATCTTCATGAAATAAATAACAAGATATAGTGACAGATATAATAATGCCATCATTTTGAAGTCAAGGTATATGTGATATGTATATTAAGTTATCTGCAATATAATAAGAAAATATCCGTGATTTCTGTGGGTAAAAATGTCACAAGTATGGCTAAATATGTCTGGTTTGTTGCCTACACTTGGAATTGAATGAAATCCTGTATTTCAGATAGAAGCTAGTGAAATTAAAGATTAATTTTGTTCCTGGTCTGAGTTCATGGACCTCTGAATTCTATTAAAATTTTTTTTAAAAAACCATGGAAGGTCTGCGGCCCTCAGGATAAGAACTATTGCTCTAGAGTAAAGGCAAGGTGATTGGACTTGCTGATTTTCTTGTCTGCTTTTTCTGTTGCTTGGGGAGATTGGTATGATTAAATCTTATACTCTCATTATAGATTTGTCTTTTCCTCCTTTAATTTTGTTAGGTTTTTCTTTATAGATTTTGGAGCTGTGTTTCTAGGTACATACAAATTCAGAATTTTTACAACTTCCTGGTGGGTGGATCTTTTTATCATTATGAGATGTTCCTCTAGAAATAATTCTTACCTTAAAGTCTTTTACTGACATTAGTTTAACTACACCAACTTTCTTTTGGTTAGAATTAGCATGGCATATATTTTTCCATCCTCTTAGTTATAACATATTTGTGTCTTTATGTTTAAATTGTATCTTTTAGATAGAGTATAGTTGGAAGCTTTAAAATCCTGTCTATCTTTGTATTTTAATTGTAATATTCGGCCTGTTTACCTTTAATGTAATTACAAATTTGGACTTAAATCTTCCATTTTTCTCTTTGTCGTCTATTTGTCTCATTTGTTTTGTATTCCTTTTTCTTCTTTCCTTTCTTGCCTCTCTTGACCAAATTTTTTTTTCTTTTTTTTTGAGATAGAGTCTCACTCTGTTGCCCCGGCTAGAGTGCCGTGGCATTAGCCTAGCTCACAGCAACCTCAAACTCCTGGGCTCAAGTGATCCTTCTGCCTCACCCTCCTGAGTAGCCTCCTGCCTGTAGCCTCCTGGGACTACACGCATGCGCCACCATGCCTGGCTAATTTTTTTTTCTATTTTTGGTAGAGACAGGGTTTGACTCTTGCTCAGGCTGGTCTCGAACTCCTAAGCTCAAGATCTGCCCACCTCTGCCTCCCAGAGTGCTAGGATTACAGGTGTGAGCTACCACGCCCGGCCAAATATTTTTTTAACTCTCTTTTTTCCTCTATTAGTTTATTAGTTATCCCTTATTTTACTTTTCTGTTGGTAGGCATTCTAGAGATTCCAGTATGCATTCTTCATTTATGTAAGTATAAATATAGATTAGTAATTTTAATACTTACCAGATATCACAAAGACCTCAGATCTTTAACACTATTTGTCGCCACATGCCTCCCGCATTTGTGCTATTCATGTCATATATTTTAAACTCTGTAAGCCTTTATTGTTATTGTTTTATGTTGTCAGTATTCATTTAACTGTACCCATACATTAATCCATATTTCCATTGACTCTCATTCCTTCCTGCATGTCCATGCTTCATCTGCAGTTATTTTTTCTGCCTGAAGAATGGCCTTTAGTGTTTAGTGTGTTTCCTTTAAAGCAGATCTGTTAGTGATGAGTTCTTTCCATTTTTGTTTTTCTGAAAATGTCTTTATTTCACCTTTTTTTCGAGGAATATTTTCAGTGGGTTGTAAAATTCAGTATGCGCATCTTACTAAATGTAGAAAAGGAATTTGAGGGCACAAAGAGATGTAAAGGTCATAGGAAATAAAGAAGGAGGAAAAGGAGAGGAGGAGAGGGTTAAAACCCTATCTATCTGGTGCAATGAACACTATTCATATTATGGGCACACTAAAAGCCCCAAAAGCATTATAAAAGGTATCCATGTAACAAAAACATTTGTACCACGTTAATATTTTTTTTTTTTTTGAGACAGAGTTTCACTTTATTGCCCAGGCTAGAGTGAGTGCCGTGGCGTCAGCCTAGCTCACAGCAACCTCAAACTCCTGGGCTCAAGCAATCCTGCTGCCTCAGCCTCCCAAGTAGCTGGGACTACAGGCATGTGCCACCATGCCCGGCTAATTTTTTCTATATATATTTTAGTTGGCCAATTAATTTCTTTATGTTTATAGTAGAGATGGGGTCTTGCTCTTGCTCAGGCTGGTCTCGAACTCCTGAGCTCAAAGGATCCGCCCACCTCGGCCTCCCAGAGAGCTAGGATTACAGGCTTGAGCCACTGAGCCCAGCCCCACGTTAATATTTTGAAATTAAAAAAAAAGAAACTGCCAAAAGAAATTCAAATTCTTTAAATTATATAAAAAAGAAAAGATATTTGAGAAAATTTAACATTTGTTCATGTTTAAAAACATAAAAACTTATTAGCTAACCAGGAATAGAAGGTCCTTAACCTGAAAAAAATGATCTTTTGTTCTGTTAAGATCAAGAACAACTCTGGTTGTGAGTTCTAACTGGTTTACTTTTTCTCACTTAACAAGTACGTTTAAGCAGGATCTCTTGGAAGCAGTGACTTAACCCAGAGGAATGAGTCTTAAGGATAGGAATTTTTAGATTCACTATAGTCAAGTAGAGGAAATGTTTTGGCAAGCCTTTTAGTGTTCATCAAATCTTATTAATCTGTATAGACTGTTATTTATGCATTTGTATTCATCCAATAAATACTTATTAAATATCTATAGTATCCCAGGCTCTCTTTTGGCTGGGGACACCTTGATGAAAGACAGTCCTGTTAAGAAATTCAGTTAGTGGAAGAGGCAATCAAACAGTCAGAAGACACTGAGTGTGATAGAGGAATACACAGAATGACTGGGAGTGCAAGGAAGCTCATTAACTCTGACACTGGAGAAAGGGGACTAGTAAAGGACTATCTTCAAGGACAAGTTGGAGGGCTAACCTTGCAGCCGAGGTTGATGCCAGGATCAGGCATTAATTTAACTCCTTTTAATCCTCTTTTTAAACTTAGTATTCTCTTCATTTATGGGTTCAGCCAATAATAGCTAATATTTATTGAGAACTTACATGCCCTGCAGTATGATAAAGCACTTTGTATGTATAACTCATTTTATGCCCAGAACAACTTTGTGAGGCATCTATTATAATTAACCTCATTTTACAATTGAGAAACTATAAAATAACTTTCTTTTTTTTCCCCTATATCGACAGATGGGCAAAGATAAAATAACTTTCTGAAGGTTATATAGGTAGTCACTAATTCAGCTAGTCACTGATTCAAACCTGGGTGGTTTTATTCTAGATCTGTGCTGCTTATCACTAAACCACACTGCTTCTTTATAGATTATAACCACTATATTCTTCTGCTTTTCAGTAGAATTTAGAGAAAGGATAGACTGGGCACAGTGGCTCATGCCTGTAATCCTAGTACTCTGGGGGGGCGAGGTGGGAGGATTGCTTGAGCTCAGGAGTTTGAGAACAGCCTGAGCAAGAGCGAGACCTTGTCTCTACTAAAAATAGAAAAAAATAATAATAATAAAAACAAATTAGCTGGGCAATTAAAAATAGAAAAAATTAGCCAGGCATGGTGGCTCATGCCTGTAGTCCAAAGTACTCGGGAGGCTCAGCCAGGAGGATCGCTTGAGCCCAGGATTTTGAGGTTGCTGTGAGCTGGGCTGATGCACAGCACTCTAGCCTGGACGACAGAGTGAGATTGTCTCAAAAAAAAAAAAAAAAGAGAAGGGTGCAACAAATAAAACCATAGAAGCTGAGAGCTGTGGGAAATTTGCTATGAATGCGGTATTTGCATTATTATTGGCTTAAGTTGCAAGTATTTTGCTCAGACATCTTGGACATAGTCTCAATACCACACTGTACTCAGATCAGATCTGCCATTTCAATCAAGGTCTTTGGGTTCACCTATAAAATAGTTTCTTTCTGAAAAGAAATGGAATTTAGTTTGGTATTGGTTTGGAGTGTTGTTATTGTGTGTGGGTAGATACAAAAAAACATTTTTAACCAAAACATTCTACCCAAATACTATTTAGCTCCCACCTTTGCCGTAAAATTTATTTTGATTACTTTAGTCTCCCCCCCCCTTCTTTCCTCCAGTCTCCTTTCTGTACTCTCTTGTTTAGGATTCTGTAGATTCCAAATGAAAGAAATCCTGTTCAAAATAGTTAAGCTAAAGAGTGGTTATTGGAAGAATACTAGGATCACTGACTGAATCAGAGCTGCTGGACAGGGGCAGTTCCTGGGATCTGAGCCATGAAATTGAACTTTCAGTTCCCACAGGACCCCCTCTCTCCACCTTAATCTCTTCTTTTTACTTCTCTTTTTTCTGAGTTATTTTCATTCCTACCAGTCATGGTATCACTTGCTTGTGAGGCAGCTCCAGGTTTGCCCCATCCCAGTAAGGAGCTCTGAGAAGAAAAGTTTCTTTCTCCCTTCTTCACTATATCTAAATCCCAAGGAAAGATTCTGGCCCAGCTTGGATCATATTTATGTCCTATGAACCAATCATTCTGAGCATGAGGTCCTATGATTGTTTAGCCTGAGAATAAATGAGTGCCCCTGGGTGGGAATGGGAGAAACTGAGTTTGACAGACCCATCTAAACCCCATTAGGGATGGGGGGAAGGTGGAGAGATCAGTTTTCAGGAAGGAAGGAAGGAAAGGAAGGAAAAAGTTAGAAGAAAGGAAAAAGAAAATGCTGAACAGATAATCATAAGTTTCTGGTAAGGCACTTAATCTGTGTCCCACATTTTGGTACTTTTCTCTATGTTGAGATTATGGAATCTTTGAAGACTTATAAATGTAGACTTGGGAGTGAGACAGCCTTGAAATTGGATTCCCTTTGAATCCTTTATAGTACTTTGTACACAACTAGGTGCTTAATAAGCAATTATTTATTTCAACTTCTGTTTGTAATACTTTTCATTATTTTGGCTCATTCTAGTCATGCTTTTAGGCAGACATTATCTTTTCTATTTTTAGTTGTGAACTAAATTATTTAATGATTGTTTCTGTGTTTAGTTGAAGATGTTTTTGGGCACAAGTTATTGGTAGCTTGGTTAAACTACATATCTCAAAAACATGGCTGAATGAAATTCCTCTTCAAATATTATAATAAGCCAATTGTTCTCTTGTATTTTTAATGGATTGCTTTTTTACTAAAAATGATACACCAAATCAAAGAATTGACTTGTTAAAGATTCTGTGTTCCTTAGAAACTAATTGATGCTAAAGTAGATGATTTTGATGTGTATTCGTCTCAGTGGCTAACTGGCTTAAATATTTGTTGAATTCAGGATTTTTATTATCATCTAGATTTTTTTTAAACTTTAAATCTCTTAAATTTAGTTTAACTTGCTTAAAGAGTTTTGTCGTTTAATGCAAATGCCACATTTATACATAAGACAAAAATATTTAAGTCATTCATGTGTTGATTATTTTCATTTTCTCCTTAGGAACTGAGAGAAAGCTATAATACACAACAGTTAGCCCTTGAACAACTTCATAAGATCAAACGTGACAAATTGAAGGAAATTGAAAGAAAAAGATTAGAGCTGATCCAGAAAAAGAAACTAGAAGATGAGGCTGCAAAGTAAGATAGCTGATAAATTTATTATACTATGTTGCTGTTATAATTCTAATTTTGTTGCCCATATCTTTAGTTTAACTATGACAACATAAGGGGAATGAAAGGATTATCCTAGGATGCTAATCAGATTCCAGATTTTATAAGTTAAATACTCCTTTTAGGGACCAAGTTTGCAGTAACCAATTTTATGTTCCATTAGTGAAAAATATAGACTTTGGAGTTAGACCTGTTTTAGAATTCTTGGTCTGCCACTTACTATCTGGATGACCTTGGTTTAGTCATTTTACCTTTCTGAACCTCAGTTTCTCCATCTGAAAAAAAGAGACATTAATGCATACCTTGTAGGTAATTGTGAATATGAAATAAATTAATGTGGCTAAGGAGCCAAGTATAATTTCTTGTATGTAGTAAGCACTCATTAATTCCATATCTCCATAATAAATCTGTCATTGTTTTCTGAAACACCATAAAATCCAAATACTTAATTTTATAAAGTAATACTGAGTATAGAGTGCCATGTTAATACAGTCCTCTTTATACCGTTGAGATATATTAATTGCCTTCATTCATAGCAAGAAGTAAGACAGTTGTGGTATCTGAAGCCTACAACCATTCATTTAGGGACTTCCCATGATTTTTTTTTATGTCATAAAGATTCTTTTTGTAATGTATTCCTCTGTTTCTCCCAAGTTCTGTAGTATCAGAAATTAGTATAATTAGTTAACAAATATCGATAGGCCAATATTTCTTTGCCTTGGTAAAGAATAATATTCATGAAAGAACTAATAATTACTAGTAAGGCAAAAAACATCCATTACCATTTAGCAGGCTTCTATTCTAAATGGCTTCAAAGTAGCCACTTCTAACACATTTTTGTTGAGTGGCTTTTGTCAGCTGTGATGCCAGTAGACTTTGGATTGCTCCTTGCCTGCTGAGTTCCTCATAATTCTAATAGGAGAGTCAGACAGTTCAACAAATAGCTGTAATGGTGTTTACTCCAAGACCACTGTTTTTGTGGGCTCTAACAAGAAATAATGTAGAAATAGAGACAGTAGAGTTCAAACAAACGTTAGTTGCCACTTAACGTTGCACAAAAGAACTATGCAATGGTTACGTGGCTGGTTCCTGTATCAGAGTTTTCTGATATATCATGCAATTAACTTGATACTTCTTCATCTTGCTCACAATTCCCTTCAGTCCAAAAGATTATATTAGTAATACACATTTCATTCATCATTCTTGCACATTATCTTAGTAGATAGAGAGGAGATATCAAAGAGAACAGAAGTGTATGTAGGATCTAATCAGTCCAGAGCTGGATCTTAGTACCACATCTTGGTTTGCTTGGCCATTCACCCAGGTATGTTCCCTTCTTCTCCCAAGCTATTGGTAATAGGTTTTCTCATTGTAGGGAAAACCATTCTCTTTGCCTGTTGCCCAGCTTCTGAGGCATCTCCTCTCACTGGACCCATTACTCATCCACTAATTCACATAAGAAAGTTTACCAGAATTCTGGCAAAGTTTTTCCTGGGAGTGTGCTCAGCCTACTTCACCTCCCCTCAGTCTAGCCTAGAGTAGAGAGGCCAGATGGGACACTACCCCCCCCACCCCCCCCACCCCCCGTGGGAGACGCATTTAAATAAGAAGCCTCACCTGGGCTGTTCTAGCCTTATATTTACTTGGGTGTAATAACCTGGCCAAAGGAGAAGCTGGTGGAAAGGTTGAAGAGCTGGAAAAAGAGAGAGAGAGAGGAGGAGGAGAGGAGAGGGAGGGGAGAGGAGAGGGGGTAGAGGAGGGAAGGGGAGGGGAGTGGGAGAGGAGAGGGAGAAGAGAGGAAAGAGAAGAAAGTAAGTTTACCGGAATCTAATGAACTCTCTGGTCTTTTCTTTGTCTCACTAAATATGTGCTAAGTACACTGGTAGTGGTGTTTATAGTGCTATGGGAATTCAGATGAATCTTAGGCTTGAGAGAGTGTCAGGGAAAGTTGCAGAGGAACAGAAAAAGGGAATATTAGTTGAAACTGAGTGAGGATGCAAGCAAAGCATTGTTCTCAAAAGAGAACCAGATTTCAGTTATGGAAAGCTGCTGAAGGAAGCATTCTGTGATGTGATAGAGGACATAAAAGGGTTTGGAAAGGATTAGAAGGAAGCTAGTAATGGGAGAATGAACCAGAAGTATGAAGTATAAAATAATTTGGGGATGAGGAGAAAGGATTGATGTCTGAGGGCTTACAGTCTTTTTAATTATACAGGATTTCTAAATTCCTCCAGGAATTAAGGAATAGAAATATGAAATTAGTCCCAGACTCTCACTTTGGTGGAATATAAATGCCCCCAGATCACAGGGACATATCTAGCCACAACCTCCACTGTCCCTGAAAGTGCTAAATTTACTGGTGGCAGCTCTGTCTCTGAGTAAGGTCATAAAAATATATGCAAGGGATACCTGTAAAGTACATTAATTCTAATACTAAAATAATTAAGTCTGATCACAGAGCATCTTGACTGGCTAGAAACCAAACTGTAGCTGCATCAAATGTCCTAGAAACATTTATAAAGGCTTGGACATATAACGGAAAAATGCTCTATTATCTAAGCAAGTGAAAAAAGACTTTTTGAAGTGATAGTATAAAAAGTAGGTAATCTTTCCAGAAGCACTTCCAATTTTCACAGCAATAACTAAATCTCAAAAACAGAGATTATATGGGATAGTGGGAATAAAAGCTGGAAGGCAGTCCTTGTGAACAATGTGGAGAAAGGGGAAGGAGATTTAGATATAATTTTTAGATTTGTTTGCTGACTGGTTCCATTTCAAGTTTTTTCCTTGAGTTTTGAGGTTGGTTGGCAGGAGGGAATTTGAGGGTGTAGGAAGTTTTCAGTCACACACTTCAGCTCATCCATTAGTCCAGGGCTCTTCTTTTGATTGATTGATGTTTTCCCTTTCATCCCTGGTCCCCACTGTTTCTCCCTACCAATACCTTTTTGCTAGTTCTTGAACTTGACAGAAACCAGATCTTCTATTGTATTTTCATTTAGTGTAAAAAAATTTTTAGGACCTTATGCAAACTCTTTTTCTTTTATGTAAAGGAAAGCCAAGCAAGGAAAAGAAAACTTATGGAGAGAAAGTCTTAGAAAGGAGGAAGAAGAAAAACAAAAGCGACTCCAGGAAGAAAAAACACAAGAAAAAATTAAAGAAGAGGAACGGAAAGTTGAGGAGAAACAATGTAAGGATAAGGATAAAAATAATACATTTGATATTTTTTTGAGACAGAACTATGAAAGTAATAAGAAAAACAACAACCCAATGACAAGCGAAAAAAGGAAGAGACAGTTAAAACAGAAAGATGCTAATTTTAAAGTCAGAAAAGATCTTTTTCTAAATTAAACGTGGATGAAAAGTGTGTAGGCTTATTAAAACAGATTGAAGGTAGAAATCTTAACACAACAGGAAAACAGAATGTAGTTACCATGACTAACTGAAAAAAAAGATCCTTACCTGATTTTTGTAATTGAAGTAAAATAGTTTTAAATATTTTATTCAACCAGTAGAACTAAGCTTTTTATTTTAATGAAACAATGGTAAAATTTTAAGTCTTTGCACAATGAAATTTTCTCAGAAGGTATACTTTGTTTTTTGATATACCTCAGAGTCTATTCCTAAAGTACTTTGAGGGTCATTATATCTTTTTTGGATACATAAACCTTTGAATCAATATTAGTGATCCAGCCGGGCGCAGTGGCTCACGCCTGTAATCCTAGCACTCTGGGAGGCCGAGGCGGGCGGATTGCTCAAGGTCAGGAGTTCAAAACCAGCCTGAGCAAGAGCGAGACCCCGTCTCTACTATAAATAGAAAGAAATTAATTGGCCAACTAATATATATAGAAAAAATGAGCCGGGCATGGTGGCACATGCCTGTAGTCCCAGCTCCTCGGGAGGCCGAGACAGGAGGATCTCTTGAGCCCTGGAGTTTGAGGTTGCTGTGAGCTAGGCTGACGCCACGGCACTCACTCTAGCCTGGGCAACATAGCGAGACTCTGTCTCAAAAAAAAAAAAAATTAGTGATCCAATGTGTTGAAAATTTGACAAGCAGCACTCTAGGAGGCCAAGGTGGGGGGATCCCTCAAGGTCAGGAGTTTGAAACCAGCCTGAGCAAGAGTGAGACCCCATCTCTACTAAAAATAGAAAGAAATTAATTGGCCAACTAAAAATGTATAGAAAAAATTAGCCGGGCATGGTGGCACATGCCTGTAGTCCCAGCCACTTGGGAGGCTGAGACAGGGGGATCACTTGAGGCCAGGAGTTTGAGGTTGCTGTGAGCTAGGCTGATACCACACCACTCTAGCCCCGGCAACAGAGTGAGACTCTGTTGCAAAACAAAAAGAAAAGAAAATTTGACAAGCCTAAACATTTATTCTAAAAATAAACAAAGTAAAAAATTTTTAATCTTATCAAATTCAGTATATTTGTGTGAACTCTTCTCTATTTTTCTTTTAGAACCATACTGGTAAATCTATAGATCTTTCTTCAGCCAACCCTGTTTGCCTACTAATCTTCTCATTTGTGACTTCCTTTTTCTATGGATCTTTCTTCAGCCAGCCCTGTTTGCCTACTAATCTTCTCATTTGTGACTTCCTTTTTGTGCTTTTCTTCCCTGTTTTCTGTGTTCTGACCTCCACAGATCAAACTAAGTCTCTCTCTGCTTATTCTCTTCGGCTTTGTGTAGCCCAGCCCAGCACTCCCGCACCTTCCTTTAGATCCATGTGCATGCTTCAGCCTGGAAGTCTTCTCTTTGTTTTACTGCCTCCTACTTTGCTTAAGATGAACATCCTGTTTGCCTTTATATTGATTATATGACTAGTCAGGATATTTAAATCCTAACAAGTCTGTATCAAATTGATTTTCATTATACTGTTTTAATGCTCAATTTTCTTTTAGATTTTAAGAGTTCTTTATTAAGTCATAGCAAAGATATGTATACATGAAAGTAGCAAATAATGACAATTATCTTCTCTTTAGGTGAGACAGTTAGTGTTTTGGTGAATTATAGAGCGTTATACCCCTTTGAAGCAAGAAACCATGATGAGATGAGTTTTAATTCTGGGGACATAATTCAGGTAGGAAACAAAGTCTTTTTTCTCATGAATAAGCTGAATACATTGTAATATATTACTTTATATAATTATTTTCCTTTATGAAATATTTCTTAAACATTACCTCATTTGACCCTTACAACATATCTAAGAGCTGCATAGGCCAGCTATTATTACTACCATAGTCTAGGCAAGGAAGCTCAGATTCACACAAATTATAACTGTCGTCAGCATTGTGGTGCCAGAGTGGGATGCAAGTATATAGCTTTTGATTTCCAAAGCTAGTGTTCTGTCCACTCTGCCATACTGCTTCACATCATAAGAGGTGATAGTAATTTTGTTATTTTAATGAATTAACAATAAAATTTTGGAGGGCTGGTTATTTTCTGGCAACTGTTAAGAGTTGAAGGAGTTATATTCTGCAGCTCTAACTGGATACAGGCCATTTATTCCTTGAAACAAAAGATCTTTATTGTATTATCACAATCCATGTAAAATGGATGAATAAGAGAAGATTCATAGGATAATGTTTGAGAGAGCCGGTGTGATATAATGGAAAGAGTACAGGCTTCAGAAGCACACAAACTGGGATTTTAGCCTCTCTGCTTCAGTTTTCTTCTTCTTTAACTAAGGTACTATTACCCAGAGTATCTAGCCAGTGTCTGTTTTATTTTTGCCCTACACTGTCACCAGTTTGGTATATTTTATTGTTAGGTAGCAAATGTTTATCGACACTTGGAATAGCATTTGCCAGAACTCAAGCATACAAGATGATCCCCAGACATACATTCCTTTTCTTGCCATTGCCGCCACTGGCAATGGCATAGCTGTTCCTGAGCTGGGGGAGAGGTCTGTTTACAACCCCCCCAAGGCCATGTCTGCTGTCCTTACTGTTCCTCCTTTACTTGATGATGGTGAGATAGATAGATAGGAAGCAAGGTCTCCTCAGCTTGATGGAGGTGGCAAAGGAGATTTCATGGAAAGAGAAAAAGGTTAGAAATTCCACTAAGTCCTAGCCACATTTCCATGATAGGCTGAAATGTTTTTCTAGCCTTCTAATCTATTAATGCTATTTTTGAAGTGATAAGTAGTTTCTCTAGGCCTGTGAGAATTTATGTAAAATTTTCTAGTTTAACTCAATATGTAAATTGACAACTAAAAATTGATAACAACTATAAATGACAGTTATGAAATGGATTAAAATTGACTCCTTCCTAAAATAACTTGGTCTAACTCTACAGAATGAATGAGCTTTTTATTGTTAATAGGGTTGAAAATATTAAGGAAAAGTGTTATAGAAATTATGCTTTTAGGCCGGGCGTGGTGGCTCACGCCTGTAATCCTAGCACTCTGGGAGGCCGAGGCGGGCAGATTGCTCGAGGTCAGGAGTTTGAAACCAGCCTGAGCAAGAGCGAGACCCCATCTCTACTATAAATAGAAAGAAATTAATTGGCCAACTAATATATAGAAAAAATTAGCCGGGCATGGCTGCACATGCCTGTAGTCTCAGCTACTCGGGAGGCTGATGCAGAAGGATTGCTTGAGCCCAGGAGTTTGAGGTTGCTGTGAGCTAGGCTGACACCACGGCACTCACTCTAACCTGGGCAACAAAACGAGACTCTGTCTTAAAAAAAAAAAAATTATGCGTTTAAAAGTTTGTAGGAAAAGGAGGAAGTTGGTGTTTGAATGTCAGTACTAATAGATTAACAGTGATTTCTTGCCTTGAGACCACACATTTAAATCAGGCATAATGCTGAGCATTCTGCAGCATTGGAATACTTTAGGTTGCAGAATTCTTTGGGGTTTATCAAGTTCTTGTCTTCATTTTTATTGCTCTAAACTAGTCTTAAACTAGATCTACAAGATAATATTTTATAAGTGGTTCCTGTTGTTCTATTTCAGAATACTATTTTGTGGTAGTTACATAGCTATGACATTATTTATATCATTTAACTGTAGAAGCTCTGGTTGAGGACTTTTCTAAACATTTCATACATGATGTAATAAATAGCCAGACATATAACATTAAAATAAGAATTATTTACCATAAACATAAATGAAGTTTCCCTGATAATAAATCCATTTATCATTAATTACACTTTAAGTTTGTTGTTTATCTAAATTAGAATGTCCATTCAAGCTAACATTTGTTGAGTTTCTAACTATGTGCCTGCTGGTGGTATACAAAAATGAGTAAGGAGGCCACAGTCTAAGAAGACGACAGAAATGTGTAAAACTATACAAAATATAAATTTTGATTAGCAATTTATATAAACAAAGTACTATGGAAATCCAGAGAATGAAGCAAAAAACAACCAAATAGAATTGGGGGACATTTTCACCAACGATGAGATGAAGGCCTCAAAGGATTATGCTTTATATTTGTTAGTGCTTTATAGTTTCTTAAGCACTTCTATAATTATTCTCAATTCAAATCTGAAAATAACGCAGAAGAAGGCAGTATAAGTATTTTCCCTAAAATTTATAGATAAGCAAACTGAGACTTGAGATAATATTTGTTATCTTAATAGAGGTTAACCAGGTAGCATGGCTAAGACTGAGGTCTTTCCTCTAAACCATGTAACATTCTGGGCAGGAGAAATACCTTAAATAAAAACATCGAGGCTTGTGAGTACCCAGTGAATTTAAAGAATGTTGCATAACCATAGGACAAAGGGTAGGAGATGAAGCTAGAAAGATAAGTTGCAACCTGAAAAACTATAATTTCTTTCAGAGGCCTTAAATTCTATAGTAAGTGATTTGAACTTTGAAGAGCTTTAAAACAGAGAGACAGCATCTGCTAAGAGAAAAATCCTAATGGGTCTGGAGTGACTTAAATTAGAGTAAAAGGCATTGATACTAGAAAGGGAAAAGTAAGACTGTCTTTATTTTCAGAAGACATGATTGTGTAGAAAATCCCACAGAATCTAAAAACTACTAGAATTAATAAGTGAGTTTAAGTTTAGCAAGGTTGTAGGATACAAGATCCATATTAAAAAATCAGTTGTGTTTCTGTGTACAAACAATGAAAATTCAGAAACTGAAATAAAAATACCATTTAAATAGCATAAAAATATGAAACTGACATAAGATTTGTAAAACCTATTTATTGAAAATGGCTTAGCTATTTAGTTAGATGGGCTTAATTCTGAAAATGAGAATGCTATACAACAGTCTGCATCTCTTTCCATTGTAAATGTGTGACTTTCTAAGCACTGTTAACTCTTCTGTTTGTTTCTTTAGGTTGATGAGAAAACCATAGGAGAACCTGGTTGGCTTTATGGTAGTTTTCAAGGAAGTTTCGGCTGGTTTCCATGCAACTATGTAGAAAAAATGCCATCAGGTGAAAAAGCTGTGTCTCCTAAGAAGGCCTTACTTCCTCCTACAGTATCTTTACCTGCTACCTCAACTTCTTTTGAGTAAGTTTTTAGCTAAGAGTGGAGTCTACATAGCTCAGCAAATGTATAAATACCTAATATATAGTAGTGTCAGCTTGCTCTACTTCATCATATTATAATCTGAGCTAGACACTCCAAGAGTACCTTTTGTTCCAAATTTAATATTGAAATTTAGTAAATGAAAACATAGGTCAGTAGTTTGTTCAAGAATTCTTTTTTTCGCCACAAATTGTATTTAAACACAGTGTATATAATATACAGGTTGATAAATTAGTAGTACTTCATTAAGTTCTAAACAATTAGGTATATTTACATGAAGATGTTATATTTGCAGACCACTTCCTTCAAATCAACCAGCATCAGTGACTGATTATCAAAATGTATCTTTTTCAAACTTGAGTGTTAATACGTCATGGCAGAAAAAATCAGCCTTCACTCGCACTGTGTCCCCTGGCTCTATATCACCTATTCATGGACAGGTATGTTGTCTGTAATTTTTGTGTGCTTTGGTCTTTGAATTTGCTCCTGATTCCTATAAAATAGAATGAAGATTTTGTACAAAGACATCATTTATTCATTTAACCAGAATTTGTAACATTCAGTTTCTTTCTTATTTACATGTGATATGAACTTGAAAAAATGATTGTTGCTTAGAGGTTCCTCAACAATTATTTCCCATAGTACCAATTTGCTAGGAGCTAAGGTTTCTAAACTCAAAATATCATTTTTACAAATCTGATTACAATTGTTGTTGATTTGTAGTTATTGTAAAAAGATAAGAGATTTAAGAGATTTCGGCTTGGGAGTTTTTGTTTTTTTCTTGAATAAGTCATTTTTCTGGGAACCTTGGAACTTTTTAATGTATATTTAGCTTCTGATTTAGATTTAACCATTGCAAGTATTGCTACATTAACATTATTGAAAAGAATCACAGATTTCATCAGAATAAAGTCTACAGATTTCACCTTCATTCAAAAAATGTGTATTGTATGAGTGTAGGTTCCAGACATTTTATTATGTGCTAGAAATTTAAGAAAAAATAAGTCAAAATTACCTGCCATTAAGTAGTTCATAATCTAATGAAGGCACATATACAGCTGTGAAGTGTGAGAAATGTTGCAAAGTCCTGAGGGATATACACAGGAGAGAAAATCTTACTCAATTGGTGGGAACTGGAGCAGACTTCACAAAGAGCGGAGTATTTGAGTAGGATCTTGAAAGATAAACATATTTCACCAAACAGAGAAAGAAAGTTATTCCAGTGAAAAAAATTTGAGAAAAGTTACTGAAGCATGTTAATACAGTGTGTTTTCAGGAAACAAGAATTGTTAATAGTATGGCCTGACTACAGGATTCATGGAGAAAGGGTTAAGAAGTGAAGTTGGAGATAGAAATTGAAGTTATCTGTCAAGTATTTAATACCCTGCTAAACTTGGCAATGGGATGTCCCTGAAGGTTTTTAAGGGAGGAGTTGATGTGTGTATTTCAGTACTGAGATGGGTGCAGAACCTAAAGTAGAAGAGATTGAGGGGTTAAACTGGAAAGCAAGTTTAAGACCTCAAAGACAAATTTCTTTGAGGAATTTTAGAAGTAGAAGAAAGTAGAGAAGTGGAGAAAGAAGGTTGAAGAGAGAGACTTAGTGTGACAAAATATTTTTAGAAAATGAGAAAGCAGAAGAGAAATTTGGAGTACAAGTGAAGAGGTTAACCCTATTAAAAGAACAAAAACACTCCTTCTTCTGAGAGGGGAGGGAGAGAAAGAAGAATGAATAAGAATACAAAGAAATTAAGAGTCTGCAGGAAAATGGAGGGAGGCCAAGCATAACTGAATCTCATTTCCTAGTAGAGTGAACTGAATCAGCTGCAGTTAAGAGACATTGGAAACTGGAGGAGAAAAAAGATTTACAGTAACTATTTCCCTTTACATTTGTTCTGTGATATATATTTCATAGACTTATGAATTCATTTCTTGAGTACCCCCACTGCTACCTTCTATACCAGTGATGACGTTTCTTTGAAGGGTAGGTATTCAGTCTAACTTAGTAGAAGGCTACTCACATGGTTGTCTGTCATGTAATTTTAAGTCAGTTAATAGATTAAGGTTAAGTCACCAGCACACCAGACTGATCAGCTGTTTGAACAGTAAGTATATTAAATAGAAACAGAAATCATAGTTACCGTTGTCTCTTTTTAAATTTTTGTGGTTTTGTTTTCATAGGGACAGGTTGTAGAAAACCTAAAAGCACAGGCCCTTTGTTCCTGGACTGCAAAGAAAGATAATCACCTGAACTTCTCAAAACATGATATTATTACTGTCTTGGAGCAGCAAGAAAATTGGTGGTTTGGGGAGGTACACGGAGGAAGAGGATGGTTTCCAAAATCTTATGTTAAGATCATTCCTGGGAGTGAAGTAAAGCGGGAAGAGTAAGCATCTTTATGTATTGTACATGAGGTATAGATGTTGGTATTTTCTCTGGCAAGTCAGCCATAATATGACTAACTATACAATAAAATAAAAAGTTTATGTTCAGGTTTGATTATCAGAAACATATTTTCTAGGGTGAAAAAAGCATATTTCAGATACTTGTTCCAAGTTTAGAATATCTTTTGTTCTAGTTATTTCAGATTTATAAAGTTTTCAAAATACTTAAAATTTTAGATCTGTTGCTTTCTTTGTACCATAAGATCAGTTAGAAAAGTTACTTTGCATTTCCTTTCAAGCATTTCTCTCTTGTTTACTATAAATTGTCAATATTTAAATAACTCTTTGCTCAAGGCCTCCCATTTGCCAAATTGGGGCATTCCCATCTCTGGGTCTCCAGGGTTCCTTGAACATAACCTCTCGTTGCTCATAGCACATTGCATTATAGTTACTGACTTTTTTTTACCCATATTCTTATTAGGTCATAAACTCCATGAGGGTGGAATGCATGTCTTTTCTTGTTATTTGTTTGTTTTTCGGTTTTAATGCCTAGTGTAATTTTAATGCATAGTTACAGCTCAGTGAATGAAGAGAGGAGCAAATGAATAAACAATCATATGAATGAACTTTCAGATGAACAAAAACTAAAAACTAGATAGGTTAAGTTCCCTGGCCTTTATTTCCCAGTTTGTAGGACAGTCAAGTTGTCAAATGTCTTTAATACAAGGAAGTAGGAAACAATACAGGATGTTCCATAGTCTCCATACAAAGAAAAATTTTTGTAATGAATATTTTGTAAATAAAGATACATTTAGCTACAATTTCCCATTTTCCCTATATATGGCAACTTTTGGGACACCGTGTATACCTACAGGTAATTATCTCTTGTGTTTTGTATGGAGTTGATCTAAATAGAAAAGCCGTCTGATTTAATGAAAAGATGCTGGTCTTTAGAAATCAAGAAGTTTGAGTTCTGCTGTTTGTGCCAGGCTGTAAGGAGTAAACCTATTTGGTCTTCAGTTTTCTGATTGATTAAATGAAAATATTAAATAAATAATCTTTAAGAATCCTTTCAGTGCTGAGTTTCTGTGTATCAATATTAGTTCAAAGGCAGAAATTTACTTTTCATACTAACATGGAATTTTAGATTTAGAAGACTGTAATAACAACAACAGTAAACAACAATATACAGCTGACAGTTATATGCCAACACTGCACTAGGCCCTTTATGGGAATTATCTTGTTTGATGTCCATAACGTAAGAGAAAACTTAATCAAAAAGAGATTAACTTTAAATATTTTAGAGGGCATTTTTTTCTAACTTTTCATTTAATTGCCATTCTTTTCTTACATCTAAGGCATGTAACTTGAAAATCTGCTAATGGAGAATTCAGCACTAAACAAGGCAGTGTTCATTCATTTGTGGCCAGGAGTTGGAGTAAGGTTCCCCTTCTGTTTATTTGAAAATTGCCTCACTATGTGGGAACCCTGGTGCATCCCACAGGTGTCTAGTTCTTAAAACATAACATGGCCGGGCGCGGTGGCTCACGCCTGTGATCCTAGCACTCTGGGAGGCCGAGGCGGGCGGATTGCTCGAGGTTAGGAGTTCAAAACCAGCCTGAGCAAGAGCAAGACCCCGTCTCTACTGTAAAATACAAATAAATTAATTGGCCTACTAATATATATAGAAAAAATTAGCCAGGCATGGTGGCACATGCCTGTAGTCCCAGCTACTCGGGAGGCTGAGGCAGGAGGATCTCTTGAGCCCAGGAGTTTGAGGTTGCTGTGAGCTAGGCTGACACCACGGCACTCACTCTAGCCTGGGCAACAAAGCAATACTCTGTCTCAAAAAAAAACATAACAGTCTTCTAGATTTTTGAAAACAGTTTCCTAGGTTAAAATAGAAATTGATGTTATCCCTGTTTTGAGATATAAAAATAAAGTTTTATTATTTTTATACTTTTTAATGTAGTACACTCTTGATAAACAATAAAATTTATGAAATGCCCTTGTTTTTCCCAGACCAAACCAAGCCCCATCTGTGCTTCACCAAAAGACTGCCCATCTACCAATGTGCTGGTGTCTTTTACGTTTCTTTAGAAAGGCAAAATATCTCACTTTTGAAAAACTGTTTACAAATCATATTGAAATGACCTAAATATATTTTAAAATATAGACATTTATAATTAGGCAGTTCTTAACTCAGCGGTTTTGTGTATGAGAGTCTTCTAGTCTGTACTGAGACAATATTTAATTTGCGAAAGCCCTAAAAAAAATGCACTGATAAAACCTGCCATATTCATCAAATCATCTTTCTTGTTTTTTGCTTGTGTCTTTTTTGGAGTTTCATTGTTGCTTTTTGTTTGTATGTTTATCTGACAGGCCAGAAGCTTTGTATGCAGCTGTAAATAAGAAACCTACCTCTGCAGCCTATCCAGTTGGAGAAGGTAAGCTTTTGGCAACTTGTAAATTAGATGGGAATCAGGTTAGCTACTGACTAATTATCTGACTTTGCACAGTTGTTATTCTCCCTGTTTCTGTGTCTTCAAGTATTAAAGGTAGGTTAGGAAAACTTGCCCTTATCTATTTCACATGAATGTTAAGAATTTAGTAGAAATATAGCTGAAAATACTTGGCACTTTTAGAAAGACAGTGCTATAAAAATTCTCATAGACTGGCTCGATAAATAAGATCATAAATAAAGAGTGTTGCAATGATTGATGTTTAGAAGGTAAGGAAATTTCAGTATTTAGTTGCTTATAAATTTCTTTTTAATTACAGTGTGTCATAAATCATTAAAGAAGATCAAAGTTCACTTTATCATAAATATTACAAAGCATTTTTTACATATCTTTGGGTTTAATTAATAAATTATTTTGATTTTGTCAATGTGATGAAAAATGAAAGGTTGTCTACCCTAATTTCAGACAATATTTTTATTTAATAGTTGCATAGATTTGTAAATGAAATATATATGCTTGTTGTGGAATTAAATAGTTGAAGTACATTTTATCTTTAGTTTAAAAAATTAGTTTAATGGTTAAACAGTTTATTCAGTATCTACTATGTTGACCATGCTGTGCTGAAAAATACAAGGATAAATAAAGCACAGTCTCCAAAGTGCTCACAGTAGAGTGGAGCATACAGTTGTGATAAATTCTATAATGAGTGAACAAAAACAACTTAGTTTTGAGTAAGACCTGTGAATCCACAGAGGTGGCAATGTTACATCATCCTAAACAATGAGTAGGATCTCGCATAGTGACAAAGGAAGAGAAAGTGCTTCTGGACAGAGGGAATGGCATGAGCTGAAGCTCAGTGGCAAAAATTGAGGGAACTTCAGGTCACCAGTGAGACTGGAACCACAGGTGTACTGTGCAGTGAGTGCTGTGAGATGAGCCCAGGAAAGTCGTGAGGAGCATTTTGGAAAGGGCCTTACTTAATAGCATCCCTAAACCTTGTAATCACTGTTAGTTTTGTTAAATCAACTGAATTGAGTAATACTGGGATGTGAATAGTAAATAGGTTTTAGATGGTGTTTCTAAGCTTCTCTAGTTGATGATATTCAGATCAAATCCCATGTTGGCAATTATAAATAAAAGTTTACAGAAAGGAAAGAAAAAGACTTTAAAACCCAGTCACTGACTGTTTATTCTAACTAGTAGTAATCACAGGAACAAAACTCAAAGCCAATATAAACATTTAGACATTTCCCTGGAGGTGATAAACAAATATTTATTGAGTGTTTACTTCAAGCCAAGCACTGTGTTAGGAGCTGGGTCATTGCGATGGAAATTGGCTTCTAGTGCTGCTGTCTGCTGGATATTGGACATTTCTAGAACTGGATATAAAAGAATTAAAGAGAAAAGAATTTAGCAGATTAAAATATATTTTATATAAGAAGGTGAAAAAATATCTTTTCATATCTTGACTCCATTATCTAAGTAACTGAGTGACTAAATCTCACTGAGCCTCAGTTTCATTATCTATAAAGTAGAAATACTAATTCTGTTGTTAGTTTTAGGTAATTCTTTTTGATTAAAAAAAATAAAACAATTAGAAAAAAGAAACCCTGAGGTAAAGCTTCATGTTAAATCAAATAACCTTTTTCTAAGGAATTATTAAATAATTACTTCATTCCTTGTTCTACCTTCAGATCTTTTTATATTAGGTTTCCTTAAGGCACAAATTCTTTTACAATAAATTTGTACAAGATTTTGGAGACTAACCTAATTCCTTTTTCACATCTGTAATCTTACAACCAAAATCTGCTTCTTTTTGCTTTATTCCCTCCAGAATATATTGCACTTTATCCGTATTCAAGTGTGGAACCTGGAGATTTGACTTTTACTGAAGGTGAAGAAATATTGGTGACCCAGAAAGATGGAGAGTGGTGGACAGGAAATATTGGAGATAGAACTGGAATTTTTCCATCAAACTATGTCAAACCAAAAGATCAAGAGGTAGAGTTATTTTGATATCAAAACAAAATTGTTCCATTCTTGTTGATCCAGATTTATACTTTAAACAGAGGTATCATGTATATGGTTTTTATCAGACTGTTTCAGTTACAAGGAAAGCACTCAAGGTAGTTCTAGTAAAATGGAGTTTATTATTAGAGAGATAAGGGGGACAAGATTTCATGAAATTCTAAGAACAAGAGCCATAGGTAGGGCTGAGCCTTGTGATAACTGGAGCTAGGGAGTGGTTCTGGATTTGGAGCAGCTCAAAAAGGACCATCTTGAAGGAGTTTGTAAAGTTTTATTTACTGTAAGGCTTTAATATTAATGTGACTCAGCCTACACTTAGAGCTCCTGCTTTATTTCATCCCACCACCAATGTATAGTGCAGAAGCTCTCAAACTGTTTGGTTTCAGTAAATTTACAGTCTTAAAAATTATTGAGGACCCCAGAGAGTTTTGTTTTTTTTTTTTTTGAGACAGAATCTCACTTTTTGCCCAGGCTAGAGTGAGTGCCATGGTATCAGCCTACCTCACAGCAACCTCAAACTCCTGGGCTCAAGCAATCCTTCTGCCTCAGCCTCTTGGGTAGCTGGGACTATAGGCATGTGCCATCATGCTCGTCTAATTTTTTCTATATATTTTTAGTTAGCCAATTAATTTCTTTCTATTTTTTTGTAGGGGGAGGGGTCTCGCTCTTGCTCAGGCTGGTTTCAAACTCCTGACCTTGAGTGATCCTCCCGCCTTGGCCTCCCAGAGTGCTAGGATTACAGGTGTGATCCACCACGCCCGGCTGAGAGGTTTTTTTTTAAGCATGTGGGTTATATCTAATGATACTTACCATATTAGAAATTAAAACTGAAATTATTTAAATATTAACTCATTTAAAAATAACAATAATTAGGCCGGGCGCGGTGGCTCAGGCCTGTAATCCTAGCACTCTGGGAGGCCGAGGCAGGCGGATTGCTCAAGGTCAGGAGTTCAAAACCAGCCTAAGCAAGAGCGAGACCCCGTCTATACTATAAAATAGAGAGAAATTAATTGGCCAACTAATATATATAGAAAAAATTAGCCGGGCATGGTGGCACATGCCTGTAGTCCCAGCTACTCGGGAGGCTGAGGCAGGAGGATCTCCTGAGCCCAGGAGTTTGAGGTTGCTGTGAGCTAGGCTGATGCCACGGCACTCACTGTAGCCTGGCCAACAAAGCGAGACTCTGTCTCAAAAATAAATAAATAAATAAATAAATAAAACAATAATTAAATCTATTATATGATAACATAAATAGCTTACTTTTATGAAAAAGAAATATATTTGTCAAGAAAAAGTTTAGTGAGAAGAGTGGCATTGCTTTATATTTCTGCAAATCTCTTTAATGTCTGGCTTAAATTGAAGTCAGCTAGATTCTCACATCTGTTTCTGTGTTCAGTCTGTTGTGATATGCTCTTTTGGTTGAAGTAGGTGAAGAAAATTCAACTTCACATATGGGAGAAAATGGAGAATTATTTTAATGACATTTGCAGATATCTATGGATATTCTTTTTGATTCTGCTACACCAAAACTTGACAAATGCTGAATAGGTTAGTTGCAACATGGAATCTGAAGCCTTATCAATGAAAATTTTTCCTGTTACATTAAAATTCACTTGTCTGTTTTGTGCGTTGAATGGATCTCTTACCCATGCGTGATGTGGTAACATCATTCACTGGTCATTTGGGAAATATTGAATCATTGAGTTATGCTGATATTCCCTGTATTGACATATTTCATTATACAATATTTTAAAAATCACATTTGTTAATATCGCTTATCAGAAAAATCTTTAATTACTAGGAAACTATCAAACTCACAGTGGTAGATTCAAGTTTTCCAAAATTTTAATTTTCCCTTGAAAGTTTGAATTTTATCATTGGCAACAAATCCTGTCAGCTATTTTCTTGAAGTGACAGGCTTTCTGCATTCATTTTTGTGAAAATATTTGCTAAATCCCAAGTCTACCTGGTTTGTCTCTCAGTTTTTTGAAGTCAGAATGTTGTTCCATGAAAAACATGGAACATGTGAGCTAGTTTAGCTCATAATTTAATAACACAAATCCTTTTCTTTGAGATAACTGTAATACTTTGGTATGCAGCAGAAATGTTTTAGGTACACTTTTGTTTAGTCACACGGAATTTTTTAAGGATTATACTTGAGGATTAAGATTTAATAAAATTCCTACTACTTGATTGAGAACATTAAGTGAAACTGGCTTTGTTTGTTTTACTGTGAGTGCATGGCAATGAAGAATACTATGATTACTGTGTTTCCCCGAAAATGAGACCTAAAATAAGCCCTAGCAGGATTTCTAAGCATTTGCCCAATATAAGACCTACTCCGAAAATAAGACCTAGTGATGGGCGTGGCTACGTACCGTATCTGCACAACCCATGCATTTGGTCGCAGAGTGGTAAAGAAGACGAGTAGCCCTTCTCATCTGCCCCATCGTGACAGCTACTATCCCAGATGTGACTCTAAAGGTCCACCAAAGTCGGCTCCCCATCAGGTCCTGGCCATCCTGTGCATGCTGCAAGCTGAGGCTTTGAGGGGAAAATAGCACATCCCCTGAAAATAAGCCTCGGGTGTCTTCTTGAGGAAAAATAAATATAAGACCTGTCTTATTTTGGGGGAAACACGGTATTAGTATAATTTGGTGCCATTGCCATGATTTATCTAAAGCACTAGCAATTTTACCTACCATTGTAAATGTCAATACAGTGAAAAAAGCAAATAATGTCTTAGTGTTATTATGAAAATAGTTTTTAACCCCACAGACTCAAGGGGCTCAAGGACTGCTTCCAGGGGTGTACAAGCCACAACATTGAGAACATTGGTGTGATGGAATCAGACCACCTGGGTTGACCCCTGGCTGTACTACTTAGAGGCTAAGTGACCTTGGACAAGTTACTGCACCTTTCTGTGCCTTGGTTTCCTTCTCTGTAAAATGGGATAATTGTATAATAATTACTTAATAATGTTATTGGAAAAGCTAAATAGCTGAATATATGAAACCTATTAGAGCAGTGGCTGTTACATAGTACCCAAAAAATATACTACCACCAACTCTGCTTAATATTTGTACTGCAGCTGTGTGTTCACTAACAGAAGAAAAATCTTTTCAATCCCACCCCTTTTTTTGGTTCAAATTCCTAAAAAGAGGAAGTATGGTTGGTCGAATTTATCCTTTAAAGTCAAACAGAGATCATAGTTGCTACTGAGGGTATGGATTTTTTGTTCTTGAGATCAAGTTCTGTCAGTCTGGGGGGAACATGGTAAAGAAATAAAAACTAAAAACATTGACTCCTGTTCAGCAGAAACTATAGATAAGTCAGGGTCCCTTAAAGAAAGCGGGAGCAAAACTCACATACGCCTTGACATATACAAGACACATATGTTGTATATCATGGGCATTAGTGCTAACCCCATTGATGAATGGAGTGCATTTGGCCTAGGGAGTCATATTATTCAGGAAAGATTCAGAAAATAAGCTTTTCCCTGTTGAGTCAGTGGATGACAACACCAACCACTGGTATAGAATATATTCCATTAGCAGATGAGATCTTCTCATTAAGTGTTGGGTTCTTCACTTATTTGGTTAATAGTGTATAAAGTTCATTGTCATTTTGATCTTCATTTAAAGAAACAAGAATCCTGGGATTGAAAATCTCTAATTCCTAATAAACTTTGTACTTTTACATCTGGACTGTTGGAAATAATAAAAACAACATGATATATTTTCCTTGTAGAGTTTTGGGAGTGCCAGCAAATCTGGAGCATCAAACAAAAAACCTGGTATGTATAATAGTGAGCTTAAAAAATTAGTAAAGTATTTGCTCTGTTATAGTCTTGAATTCATAGTTTCTTTTTCTTCTTCTTTTCAGAGATTGCTCAAGTAACTTCAGCATATGTTGCTTCTGGTTCTGAACAACTTAGCCTTGCACCAGGGCAGTTAATATTAATTCTAAAGAAAAATACAAGTGGGTGGTGGCAAGGGGAGTTACAGGTAATATTCTTTAATGTCTATCAATTTTATTGTAAGAGTAATACATGCTCATAAAAAATAAAATTAATAAAAAATTTTAGATCACCCATAATCATACCACTTAGAGGTAATCAATATCAACATTTTAACATATTGTTTCCTCTCATCTTTTGCCTGTTCATTTCTAGCACAATTGAATTGACGTTATTATATAAGTAACAGTTTAAAGAATCACTTTATTTAAAGACAATTGTTTTCCAATAATGCATCCCTTAATAAACCACAGATCACCTTATTAAAGGAAAGCACAGCATTGTCTTTGTCTGGGATAGCCCCAGGCTTGTAGTATAACCTTTAGGAGAAAGACATGATCCAGGCTTGCATACTAAGAAAATACTACTCATTCGACTGTCTCCCAGTGGCCTTAGGTTTGTTTTTTTTGTTTTTTGAGACAGAGTCTCGCTTTGTTGCCCAGGCTAGAGTGAGTGCCATGGCATCAGCCTAGCTCACAGCAACCTCAAACTCCTGGGCTCAAGCAATCCTGCTGCCTCAGCCTCCCGAGTAGCTGGGACTATAGGCATGTGTCACCATGCCCAGCTAATTTTTTCTCTATATATTAGTTGGCCAATTAATTTCTTTCTATTTATAGTAGAGATGGGGTCTCGCTCTTGCTCAGGCTGGTTTCGAACTCCTGACCTCAAGCAATCCGCCTGCTCGGCCTCCCAGAGTGCTAGGATTACAGGTGTGAGCTGCCGGGCCCGGCCCCAGTTGTTTAATGTTTTCCTGAAAGGCCAATGCTGAGTTTAAGGGCCTTTAAAACTGCCCTCATATCTGAAACCAATTATAAGTTTAGGGGTCCCCAAAACTACTCTCAAGTTCAATAGTTCACTAAGAAGGACTTACAGAACTCACTGAAAGCTGTTATAGTTACAGGTATTTTTTGGTTTGGGTCCCCCCCGCCCTACTCCGGACAGGGTCTCACTCCTGAGTGCAATGGTGCACAGTCATAGCTCCCTGTAACCTTGACCTCCTGGACTCAAGCAGTCCTCCCACCTCAGCCTCCCAAGTAGCTAGGACTGCAAACACATGCCACCACAATTGATTCATTTTTTTAAAAGATTTTTATAGACACAAGGTCTTGCTGTGTTGCCCATACTGGTCTCAAACTCCTGGCCTCGAGTGATCCTCTTGCCTCAGCCTCCCAGAGCACATAGTTACAGT
This sequence comes from Mirza zaza, assembly GCA_008750895.1. Taxonomy (NCBI): domain Eukaryota; kingdom Metazoa; phylum Chordata; class Mammalia; order Primates; family Cheirogaleidae; genus Mirza; species Mirza zaza. The sequence continues at coordinate 13,095 of VSMD01138817.1, read as the reverse complement.
TTATTTCAGTGAAAGGGTACAGATTAAAATCAGCCAAGGGAAGAGACACATGGGACAGCATGCAGGAGAGTTCCAAAACGGGAGCTTCATGTTGTCCTTTTAGTGGAGTCATGGACAGCATTAACTCCACCATGTAATGGCGTGTGTCAATACACACAGAGTATTGCCAACCAGGGAAGCTCACCAGAGCCTTAGTGTTGAGAGTTTTTATTTGGGCTCCTGTCTCATAGATATGGTTGTTGTCAATATGGCTGAACTCAGTCTCTAACCCCTTCCGAGATTGAGCTGATACAGGGTGACTCAAAGCACCCACCATAAATCACATTGTTAGATTTGGCATGGCCCACAGATACCAGATAAACTAAGACTCTCTTATCAGTCAGGATATTCCAAGGATTTAGAGATTACCTCCCAGGACCTGAGGGCAAAGGCTAAACCTCTCTCTGGGCAAGATTAAATTCTTAACTGCGCATCCACAGTTTTTCTGATTTTCAAGGTATGTCTCACTGATTGTTTTTATTCTCATCTTTCAATTTTATATTCCTTTTGCTAATTTATAGGCCAGAGGAAAAAAGCGACAGAAGGGATGGTTTCCTGCCAGCCACGTTAAACTTTTGGGTCCAAGTAGTGAAAGAACTACACCTGCCTTTCATCCTGGTATGGAATTTGTTAAAACTCAGCAGCTTCTTAGATTAGCTAACTCTGAAAAAATATTACAAATTTGTTCTTCCCTTACCTCTGCTTAAAAGTAACACACCACTGGGAACTTCCTTTCTAAAAAATTTTGTATAGAAACAGCCCACTTGATACTTGAACCACTTCACTCCTTGAAATTTTTCAGTGTGAAATTGCTACACCATGATGCTTAAAGTGTCTGGTTGGACTGTTAACTGTAGTTGGGAAGTCTCTTTTTTCGTAAAACAGGGAATGGAGGGAGGAGGAGAAGAGATAGAACAGCTCAAGGGAAATTTTGCCTAATTTTAATATTTAATATTAGAGTAATTTAAATCCTAGGGAGAGCTTTAACACTTGACTCTTGTAGAAATAACCAATTTAATTTGTTCCTTTGTTGTTCTTCTGATAGTCTGTCAGGTGATTGCCATGTATGACTACGTAGCAAATAATGAGGACGAGCTTAATTTCTCCAAGGGACAACTTATCAATGTCATGAACAAAGGAGACCCTGACTGGTGGCAAGGAGAAATCAGCGGGGTGACGGGTCTCTTTCCTTCAAACTATGTCAAGATGACAACAGACTCAGATCCAAGCCAACAGTGTGAGTAACGCCAAATTGTTTGCCTTTTACCTAGTGTGAAAGCTTTCATGTGCAGCATGGAGTTTATTATTGTTCTGGATCAGATCTTAAGCTCAGCACTCACGGCAAATGCAGATTACTGTTTAAAATAAGAAAGAAACTAAAGGAAATTTTTTAGAAGGTCAAAATTTATGCTGTTTTATTTAAATAGTTTTTGCTGACTTCAGACCTCGTTGGACTTTTTCTGAAAGAATGTATAATTTTTCTTATGGGTTCTTTGGTATGACAGCCATCTGTACTGAGATTTCTTTTCACCACCATCTTCTTTTTCAGCATCTAGTTTAAAAAATAGCCCTAGTCACCTATTTAAATTTACCATTTTAATGGGCAGATGCCATTAAATTTGCATTCTTCTTGTTTATTTCCTACATGTTTACATATTATCCAGGTTGGAAGAAAATTAAATAACCTATTTAAACTGTTTGTGAAACTCTTATTAGGTGATGCTTTAAATAGCCACCTCATTCCACAAGGGATGTATGAATCAAGATCTGTTTCACCGTTTTCAATTCAAGGGTCCAGATCTCAAAGTGTGAGATTTGGTATTATAAAATTATCTCTTGGTATTTACCGAGCCATTCTTGTAGTTGACAATAAACACAGCATTAATAATAAGTTAGGGAATATATAATATTTGGAAATAATTTTTTACCTTTATAAAATGGATGTCACTTTTTCCTACCCTTTTGATTTTTAGCTTTAGGGTTTACAAAATACATCATGATTTGTATTTTTATCATTCTTGTGAAATTATTTGAAATATTTTAGCATTTCATTCTAATTTAGTTGCTGAGGACATATAAATGGCAACCCAGTCAAAACTAAAATGCATTTATGATTCAGTATAAAGACTATAAATTTATTTAATACTGTATGTATAATTTTGCATATTATTTTCACATTAGAGCTTATAAAGATAGTTCTGATCCTGGGAGAAGACTCCCTTTAGCTAGAGCAACTAGATTTCCTAATTTGGAGATGGAAGGAGTCCGGTTTTTTATGGTTTGCATATTCACAAAAATATCTCAGGGTTTCAAGAGAAGGTAAAGAAAATTATAACAACTTGGGTTGCCTAATGAATGACCATTTTTAAGCTCTGCTGATGGTTTGGCAGTTTGCAATGATTAATTAGAAATCACCTTGTCTGCTTGATTAGATATATACTTGTGGCACCTTTCTTGGCTCTGAGAAAGATTGTTTTCAAACCTACTGGGTCTGGAAGATCTTTGGCTGGTGATCCCTGAAGGCATCCCTTCAGGATTATCATATATGAGACTTAAATTTTAAAAAAGTGTTCCAAACAACAATATAGTTGAAAAACCATCACTTAGGTCATGGATGGCTTTTGTAGCATCCATGACCTAAGTGATGGTTTTTCAACTATATTGTTGTTTGGAACACTTTTTTAAAATTAAGTCTCACATATGATAATAAGGAATATAAAAAACAGATAAAAGGTGTTCTAAAGGAAGGACAGGACCATCCCCCCAGGACTTCCCTTCCTTTCCCCTACATATGCTATGACAGTCCGTTTCAGTTTCTTCTCTGGGGATAATTTAAAAATCTGCCTTGAAGAGAAATCTACTTCAAGGCAATAACAACTTCCTAGGAAAGTAACCTTCCCAGAGAGTAACCTTCCCAGAGTGACAACTTTTTATTCTTAAAAGAACCAGTATAGTAAATTGTCAACAAATGTTTGGTACATGAATGATAAAGCATGTAGACTGACACAAATTAGTTATCCAAAGACATATTTGCCATGGAAATTACTTTGGGCCATAGAATGCTTTGTCTGCCATTTTAGTATGGGTAGAACTGGCAGAGCCTCAGTCTACCTATAGATGAGGAAGGTACCTAATCTATACAGTGCTGTCCAATAGAACTTTCTGCAGTGAGAAAAATAGTGTATATCTGTGCTGTCCAGTACAGTGACCACTAGTCATATGGAGCTTTTGATTATTAGAGTGTGGCTAATATGATGGAGAAACTCAATTTTTAATTTAATTTAATTTTAATTAATCTAAAGCTAAATAGCCATTTGTGGCTGCTGGCTACCCTATAGGACAGTATAACTTTGGAATACAACCAATTTCAAGGCCTCCCTGAAATAAAACAAGTAAATAACAATATTGAAACAGAAATAAGAAGAAAAGGAATAGTTGTCTTTCAGTTATTACTGACCCACACAATGATTTTAAAGGAACAAAGTTTCCATGTGTTTTAGGTTTTGCTTTTTATGGTGTTACTAGATTTTGTTAACATTCTTCCCTCTATTAAGAAATCCACCAAGGCAATATACATAACCTAAACATTTGTACCCCTATAATATGCTGAAATTAAAAAAAAGAAATCCATTCATTTGGTAAATATTTTTTGAGTGTCTACCATGTACTTACTAGGCATTGGGAATACAACCATGAAAAAACAGTCCTTGCTATGAAGTAGCTTTAGAGGTTAGTGGGGAACAACATTCAGATAAATATGCATACCACAACAATTGCTATAATGAATATTTATACAAATATGTATTGGGAAGGGATCCCTAAATCTTGGTGGGGAAAGAAGGCATGCCACAAGAGATTTCACAGAGGGTGTCTGAGCTGGAACATGAAGGTTAAGTAGTAACAGTTTGCTAGAAAGGCAAATACTGGGTATGGGAGGAGGTACTAATTATTTTCTTAATTATTTTACATAGTGAGAGCTGGGAAAATAGAATGTTCAAGAAGTTATTTCAAAATAAGAGTATTTTCAAAGTTTTCTTTGTTATAAAATTATTACCAGTAACTTACCTATTATTTTTTGCTGATATATGTAGATTTCTTTAGTCTGATCATATCTAAAAACTGTACGTTATTGTTTTGCCTAAATGGATGACCAAATCATCTGTCCTGGAATAAAAGGGTAATTCCCAAGGAGATAATTCCCAAGGAGATTCCTCTGAGACCATTTATTGTTTCTGTAAAACAGCTGTTTAACTCACCTGGGAATGAGAAATACTGATTTTGTTTACTTGAAATAATTATCAGAAATTGAAGAGTCATAATTGCTTTTTCAAAGAAGATGAAGAATAAATTTTAACTATGAAGTTCACTCACATTAAGTTTACTATGACCCTATAAGCAGATACGGCTCAGAAATGTTTAACCCTTAAAGCCAGGACCTGGTTTCAGATCTTTGTTATACCTACCTAGATTTTTAGAAATGAACCATCTATTGATAGTATGTATGAGTCAGTGAAAACTGGTTCAGTGTAGATTACCATTTGTGTTTCTTTGGCCCTTGTAAGTATTACTTTCATTTTATTATATAATTAGAATATTTTTTAAAGATTGGGAATTTTAATAATTCAAATTTGTTTAGTTGATGTGTCATGTTATTATTAGTCAAATTTTTTCTCACCCACCCGATATACATTATGTTCATTTTATTCCTCATTTTTCTTTTTTTAGGACCCAATGTTGTCTTCCAGTTGTGAAAGCACCCCAGAGACCCACTATCCAAGTTTGACTCTAGCGTGGAGGCAGGGCAGGCAGCCCTGATCAAATATCTCCTACACAATTTGTTTACTTCGTTCGAATGTTAGAGCCACTTGTAATTATTTCTTTGTGTTTCTAATTTATAGTTAAAATTTATTTGTAACAAGTTAAAGGATAGTGGGTCTTTGTGTGGCTTTCCCTGCTGTTCACTCTGGCATCCTTTAGCATTTTTCTTCTTTTTTAATTTGGTAATTGTAGGTCATTTAGCATGCATATTGAGTTTGCCCTTACATGGTGGGAGTTCAAACACACAAAGACCCACTATTTGCACAAACTATTCTTGCTGGTTTGGAATGGGCTGCCATGCTTTTCTAATGTTATTGCAACATGTATATTCATTACAGAATTCAGATAAAATTTGCTTATGTTCTGCTATTTGATCTAATCCTGATCACAGTGAGTTCTTAATTGGCTCAATATGTGGTTTGCCCTCAAATATGTACTGTTTTATTACTTTCTAATATGCCACTATGAGTACCAATATTTAGATATGTTTAAAAGCCAAGAACTGGAAATAGTTTCTTCTCTATTTTCTGTGTATTCAAGATGGAAGCAATAACATTTTGAGGGAGCTTTTCTTGTCTCACATAAGAGGAAAGTGGCCTGCTCTGGCAGATATGTGCAGACTGGAATATGTTTAATCTGTTTCAACTGCCCAAGAATGAGCACTATGCTATGGTAGTTTCCTTAGGATCTTCGCGTGCTCTGGGCTAATGAAGATATTGCATCATGTGCTGCAGCAGTTAGTTGTTACTTCCTTGCTGATGATCTAAAAAGGGATTATTTTGAGGAATGACTATGACATTAAACACCTTCCCTCGTTTAGACAGAGCATTTATATCTATAATACATTTTAAAGTCAGAATTCATGTTACCTTTCAATCAGGTGACTACATGTCCCAGTACACAAAGGACACTGGTTGGCATTCTTTTTAATGTATTTAGTAAAGATCTTAAAGAATGCTTGAAGACTTTAAATGCCCCTGAAACAGGCATACAGGCTCTAGTCAAGAATGAATGAGTGAAAGAAAGATGTGTGAGACTGGCATTCGTCTATGCCCATGAAGCTTCTTAGAGGCTAGAAGATTGATTTTCCATCCAGAGTTCTCTGGCCGATACTATTCTTCAACCACATTGGCTGCTTTGACATAGGAATTTACTTCTTTTCTTTGAATGGAAAACACCTTAAAAATAACAGACATTATTATAAACTAATATATGTGTGAGTACTTAACTGAAACAAAAAGGAGTTTTAGTAGACAGTATTAAACTATATTTGAAAATCAATGAGAAGTTTATGCAATTTAAAATGTTTACAAACTGCAGTGCAATCTACTGTTTGTGAATGTCAAAGTATTATCAGGAAAAGTGTACATACAATCAGAGTCATATTTCCTCACAGAGTTCTGTAAGAGGAGTGAAATATGTTTTTATACCTCTCAGTTTCAGTTAGAGGCATATTTCGTGCAATATTTTTGTTAATGTGCCTATACATTGTGAATGAATTATTTCAGTCGTACATTGCCTAAATCATAACTTTACGATGCTTGAGAAAGAATCAACAGTTAACACTTCACAAAGTTCAATTGTTTATGTTCCAAAATACTTCATATTATGGGATGTAGGGAGGTATGCACATGTGCTCCCTGGGGTGGAGATTACTAGTTCGACCACCTCCATTTTTAGCTTTTGGCATCATCATGATACTTTTATAAATGCGACATTAATAGGAAAGCAATAATTTTACAATCATTTTACAGGTGGAATAACAGATTTGCCTGCATTCACTAAAAAGAGTACATAGATTGGGTCCTTATGAATTCAACTGATTCTTCCAAATTGTATGAATTTACCTGTTCTTGCCTTTTATTTTCTGAACTTTCTGCTTTTGCACTGTTTAGTTGAGTTCAGATTAAAGACAGTTATTTTAAATCCATTTTAAACCTGGAGGTTAGGAAGCAGATCACCATTAATTAGCCACATTATTTGGTTTAACATTTTTTCTTTATAATATTGGATTTGGACTTACCTAATATACTGATAAATTATTCAGAAGTATTTTTATAGCTCAAATTGCTTCACTTTTTCACTGATAAATATAAATTTTTAGGAATGACATTTGGATAGAGCTTAGCATCTATAATCCATCTGAAAATAATGTGTTCATCAGGTACTTATGGATTAAGTCACATACTGGCATATTTAAGCTGAATTTCAGTCTGGAAAATAAATTTACTGTATCAACTGAAATGCTACTCTTTGTATAGGTATTTTGTCATATATTTGAGAGAAAGCTAAAAAAAGAAACAAAATTGTATGACATATAATAATTCTTTCTTAAAAGTGCATGCAATTCTTTGCAATACCTCATTCAGCCACATATTTGTTTTCTTCCTCACTCAGTATAAGGCAGCTTTCAATTTGCTTAGAAGGCAACATTAGAAGGAGAGAGTTTATCAGAAACACGGAATTTTAAAATGAGACTACAATGGAATAAATTTGAGTTCCTGTAGGAAGTGAAGAATCAAAATACCTGTTTATTTAAAAATTATAATATGTGATAATCATTTTTAAAGTATTTAATTAAACCTGATAGGTTTTCCACCAATGAAAAACATCAGTTCTAAAACCAAAGCTGATCTTCAGAAAATTTGAAAATTTAAATTGACCCTATCCATTATATAGTTTCTCTAAAACTTTAAAAAGTCATCTTAAAATAATACAACTATTAAAAAGTGTAACTGCTATTTTATTGTTTTAAAGTGGTTTAAAACATTTTAAAATATGAATATTGTAGTTTAAAGGAAAGAAACTGGGGAAGGAAAAGTCAAGAAAGAAATGCCAATTCCAGTCCAAAGCTTTATTTGCCAAGTTTCTTGGAATGAATTTTACCAAGTTATGAATTCTTGTAAATAGAATCTATAACGGAAATACTGAGAGACTTTTGCCTAAAGTGGCATTATTGGATGCTGCTGTGATGCTACTGTAATGTAATAAATTATTAAATTGTTGCAAAGTGCTGTTTTTGCCTTAAAATTTTATTTTGTGTGTCTTGAAAACTATAGTATTAAAGGTATTGAGATTGTGCAAATGCTGGGCACGCTTGGCATGAGATAATCTGTTTTAATTTTTACAAAATTGTACTATAACTATGCAAGTGTGTTTATTAAAAGGACACAAACTATATTACTTGTATTGTGTATTTCTTTTGAAACATCCTTTAAAACTTATTTTTAGGCCCAGGGCAGTGGCTCAAGGCTGTGAACCTAGCACTCTAGGAGGCCGAGGCGGGAGGATGGCTTGAGGTCAGGAGTTCAAGACCAGCCTAAGCAAGAGCAAGACCCCGTCTCTACTAAAAATAGAAAAATTAGCTCGGGCGTCGTCATGCACGCCTGTAGTCCCAGCTGTTTGGGAGGCTGAAGCAAGAGGATCGCTTGAGCCCAGGAGTTTGAGGTTATAGTGAGCTACAATGATGTCACTGCACTCTACCCAGCGCGACAAAGCAAGACTCTGTCTTAAAAAAAAAAAAACAAAAAAAAAAAACCAACTTAATTGTTTATATGTAGTTGTGATTAAATGTCTTTGGAATTTCTCTTTTTCCTTAATGTAGTCTCTGGGTACAGGCCAGCAAATTATTTTATATCACAGGGGGCAAAAGAAAATTTTAAGTGGTCAAGATAGAGATAATTTGATCTAAGATAATCATGTATCTCAAAAGTGAAAATTTTTTATTTTAATATGTTATTACTTACAAAAGTAATGGAAAGTATAATCTAAAATAATAATAGACTTATGTTATTTACATATTTTATTACAACTTTCTTCTAGAAAGATCAGACAACTTACAAATTAATACTCATTGCAAATATAGATTAAGACTTTTTTAATATAAAAAGGGATCTATATAAAAGAAACTTCAGTGAGTGCTTGGGAGTATCACAGTTAGGTAGAGTATTACATTTAAGTAATCAAGTTTGTGATTATATAAGCCCTTGGGTCAACAGAAAAATGTGGCTCTAAATCCAGCCTATCCATCAATGTATAGCCTAAACAGTCTCTTTCCAAAAGGCCTTTCCTCTCTTCTGGAAAGTTATTCAACTAACATATGTTAAGTATTTGCATAAGGCCAAGCCATGTATTAGATGCTGAGGTTACAAAAATGAGTGTCAGGTGGTCCTAGCCTTAGGTAGTACATAGCTCTGTGAGGGAATCAGGCCCATAACAGATAATTACAAAACAGCATACTAAGCATAATGATAGATACTTGACACCAAAGGAGTACAGAGGAGGAATAACTGATTTACCCATAGATTGATGAATGAGAGACTTCCTGGAGGAAGCAGCTACCAGATCCATAAGTAGGAGTAAGCCAGATTGAGGGGCGGGATGGTGAGGAGTATGATCAGACAAGAAACAGCTTGGCAGGGATGGGGGTAGGTGGTGATAAACAGTTCAGTATTGCTAGAGTGGAAGTGCAGAGCCAGGAACACTGAAAGTTGAGGCTTCAGAGGCAGGCCAAACGCTAAGAGATTCTCTAGCTTGGCTGTATGTTGGAATCACCTGGGAAACTTTATAAAGCTATCAATGCCTGGATCCTGATTTTTTTTTATTTATTTTTTTGGGAGACAGATTCTTGCTCTGTCACCACAGCTAGAGTGCAGTGGCATGATCATAACTCACTGCAACCTCCAGCTCCTAGGGTTAAGTCCTCTTGCCTCAGCCTTCCGAGTAGCTGGGACTATAGGCATGTGCCACCATGCCCAGCTAATTTTTTCTATTTTTAGTAGAGATGGGTCTTGCTCTTGCTCAGGCTGGTCTTGAACTCCTGACCTCAAGTGATCCTCCCGTCTCTCAGCCTTCTAGAATATGGATTCTGATTTAAATGGCCTGAAGTTAGGACTGGTTATGGGGATTTTTTTTTAAAGCCTTGCAGATGATTCTGATATGCAGCCAAGTTGGAGGAAAAAATGATGAGACAAGAGTTCTGAGGGAAAATTGGCAGGAGTTGGGGATTGATGGAATGTGAAGGTAGGTGGAAGAGTCAGTTATTCCCACGTTTGTATCTTGGGTCACAGAATGGGATAATGGTGCCACCAACTGCAGTGAAAAATCAAGAGTTAGGGAAAGATGATGAATTTGGTTTTGAATACTTATGGGACATTCAGATAGAATTGTCTAGCATGTAGTTAGATAAAATCAAGATACATAGCATGAGACCTAGCCTCATGCTAGGTAGACCAGTATACCAGCTGGTGGAATGACATGCATATTGGCAGTTGCTGAACTGGTAGATGTAGATGAGATTACTTGAAGAGATCAGACTTAAGAGATCCCGGACTTCTGAGGAGATCAGCAGTTAAGGGTTGGATAGTGAGAGGAACTCATGAAGATAGGAAACAGATTCTATAAGAATAAAGAAATTGTTGTCCTCATATTGCCACCAGTTTTAGAAAATGAAATCCTGGCTGAGCAACTGTCTCGTACCTGTAAAAAGAAAAGAGGAAAGTGCTCTTTATTGAGGACTTAATAGTCTAGGACTTTTCTAAGGTCCTTGATAGTATTTCCTCTTTATTACTTTCTTTTTTTTCAGATATGGCAATTAAAACTGAGAGGTTAAATAACTTGTCCAAGCTTAACAACTAATAAGGGGTAGAGTTGGTTCAGGGTCTGGCTCCCAAGTCCACACTGTTAACCTCTATAGCAGTGTGCTAACACTGCCATCATTTTCATAGCAGTGAAGTTCTGACAGTACAACCACTACACCAGTGAAAAGAGGAAAAATCAGAGACTGCATAGTGCTTTCGCTGTGTAAAAAAGACACATAGGGAAGAGGCAAGGAGGCAAGGAGTGAGTATAATAAATAAGGACAAGAGTGTATAACAACAGTATCCAGAAAGATGAAGCAGAACATAATCACATTTTTTGGTAACAGCTTTATTGAGATATATTTCATATACCATGCAGTTCACTCATTGAAAATGTACAATCCAGCGGTTTTTAGTACATTCATAGAGTTGTACAACCATTCCTGCAATCAGTTATAGAACATTTTCATTACCTCAAAAGGAAACCTGGCTGGATGTGGTGGCACATGCCTGTAGTCCCACCTACCTGGGAGGCTGAAGCAGGAGAATCACTTAAGGCTGGGAGTTAGACGCTGCAGTGCCCTATGATCACGCCTGTGAATAGCCACTGTATTCCAATCTGGGTAACATAGCAAGACCCTGTCTTTATAAAGAAAAAAACCCTACACAATTACCCCCTTATCTCCTTAGGGACCCTCAACCTTCAGCCCTAGGCAACCACTAATCTACTTTCTGTCTCCATATGTTTGCCTATTCTAGACATTTCATATATATGGAATCATAAAATGTATGGGATTTTGTGGGGGGTTTTGTTTTTTTTTGAGACAGAGTCTCACTCTGTTGCCTGGGCTAGAGTACTGTGGCATCAGCCTAGCTCACAGCAACTTCAAACTCCTGGGCTCAGGCGAGTAGCTGGGACTACAGGCATGTGCCACCATGCCCAGCTAATTTTTTCTATATATATTTTTAGTTGTCCAGTTAATTTCTTTCTATTTTTAGTAGAGACGGGGTCTCACTCTTGCTCAGGCTGGTTTTTTTTTTTTTTTTTTTTGAGACAGAGTCTCGCTTTGTTGCCCAGGCTTGAGTGAGTACCCTGGCGTCAGCCTAGCTCACAGCAACCTCAAACTCCTGAGCTCAAGCAATCCTTCTGTCTCAGCCTCCCAAGTAGCTGGGACTACAGGCATGCACCACCATGCCCGGCTAATTTTTTCTATATATATTAGTTGGCCAATTAATTTCTTTCTATTTATAGTAGAGATGGGGTCTCGCTCTTGCTCAGGCCTGTTTCAAACTCCTGACCTGGAGCAATCTGCCCGCCTCGGCCTCCCAGAGTGCTAGGATTACAGGCGTGAGCCACCATGCCTGGCCCTGGGTTTTTGTGATTTGCTTATTTTACTTACCATAATGTTTTTAAGGTTCATGTTGTAGCATGTATCAGTACATCATTCCTTTTTATGTCCAAATTAATATTCCATTGTATGGATAATACCACATTTTGTTTATTCATCAGTTGATAGACATTTGGGTTATTTTCACTTTTTGATTATTATGAATAATGCTGCTGTGAACATTTGTGTACAAGTTTTTGTGTGAACATATGTCTTTGTTTCTTTGGGGCATATACCTAGGAGTGGAATTGCTGGGTCAAATGATTAAATGATAAATCTATGTTTAACTTTCTGAGGGTACTGCCAGACTGCCAGTATGGCTGCACCGTTTTATTTTCCCACCAGCAGGGTTTCTGTTTCTCTGCATCCTCACCAATGCTTGTTATTATCTGCCTTTTTTATTATAACCATCCTGTGGGCGTAAAGTGACATCCCATTGTGGTTTTGATTTGCATTTCTTCAATGACTAATGATAATGCACATATTTTCATGTGCTTATTGGCCATTTTTATATCTTCTTTGGAGAACTGCCTATTCAAATCTTTGCCCGTTTTTTAAATTGAGTTATTTGTCTTCGTAATCACTTTTTAAAAAGACTTTATTTTTGAGAGCAGTTTTAGGTTCGCAGCAAAATCGAGAGGGAGGTACAGAAATATCCCGCACACACATAGCCTCCTTGCCCCATGCATGCGTAGCCTCCCCTATTAACACCCCCAAGAGTAGTACGTTTGCTACAATTGATGCACCAACATTGATACATCGTTATCACTCAAGGTTTGTGGTTTACATCAGGGTTCACTTTTTTTTTTTTTTTTAACAGAGTCTCACTCTTGTTGCCTGGGATAGAGTGCTGTGGCATCAACCTAGCTCATAGCAACCTCAAACTCCTGCACTCAAGCAATCTTTCTTTTTTTTTTTTTTTTTTGAGACAGAGTCTCACTTTATTGCCCAGGCTAGAGTGAGTGCCGTGGCGTCAGCCTAGCTCACAGCAACCTCAAACTCCTGGGCTCAAGCAATCCTGCTGCCTCAGCCTCCCAAGTAGCTGGGACTACAGGCATGTGCCACCATGCCCGGCTAATTTTTTCTATATATATTAGTTGGCCAATTAATTTCTTTCTATTTATAGTAGAGATGGGGTCTCGCTCTTGTTCAGGCTGGTCTCGAACTCCTGAGCTCAAACGATCCGCCCACCTCGGCCTCCCAGAGAGCTAGGATTACAGGCTTGAGCCACCGCGCCCGGCCTCAAGCAATCCTTCTACCTCAGCCTCCCA